>WAAE01011268.1:0-15495 GCA_013400495.1 Nicator chloris | reverse complement strand
TTTCTTTCCCTCTTTCTTTCTTTTCTTATCCCAATGGAACATTACAGATTTTAGACTAAATAGACTATACTAAAGTTTGCAGAGAGAGTAGACAACAGCGTCTCAAGAATTTCATTTTCTTGACTGACTCAGCAAGTTACGATCACAATGAAATCCCAGTCTGGGAATTAAAACAATCTTTCTTTAAGATTGGCAGAGAAATCACCTTTCAGTGACAAAACTTGGACCATTTTCCTTGAATTTTTTGGCTGTATATTATTCCAAACCATGATTTCATGGTCCTTGAATTTCTCTCTCTATGGTGCAATCTAAAATTTGAGCCTAGATAGGCTTTATTCTAGGTAAAAGCTGTATCACTTTTTACCTAGCAACATACCAGAAATCATTATTAAAGTATCCAGGTGTCCTATGCTTTTAACTCTATGAAATAGTTAAAATCCTTCTTAGTGCCTAGATCTTGTAAATTACCAGTCTTAGGTGTAATTTAAGAAGTTATATTGTTCCAAAGAATAATATTTTAAAAATTGGTTTGAGAACAGTTAATTCTAAATAGTTTCTAAAATCTGTATGACTAGTTTTGGTTCTGCAGAATATTAAAGTTTGCCATACAATCATTGGGAAGGGAATTACCCTCTTTGCTTGGCATATCTAAACTAGAAGCCACCCTCTGAATAGCATATGAAATTTGATTTCTACTGCCCACCCTTTCTATGACCTTAACCTCTTTAGAAAACCATGAAACTCCTGTCAACTTTACCTCTATAAATGGAATATGAAGGCAGTGATATTTATTTTCAGAAGCTTTATGAATACTAAGGATACCTATCCTCACCATCTACAGATCAGTAAGTAATCAACAAATTAGAACCAAATCAGAAATTCCAAGTTAAAATTTTTTTGAACATACGTGGAAGTAACTCTTAAAATTTAATTCCATATGATGCATTAAATGGTTGTCAATGTTAATGGATAGAGAATCCTAAACTCACATTAGACAACGTAGTGATATATTTAAATTTTGGGATCATCAGAAGGACCTGAATCATAAAGACACAATACCTACCTATCTATCTATCTATCTATCTATATCTATCTATCTATCTATCTATCTATCTATCTATCTATCTATCTATCTATCTATCTATCTTTGTCTGAATAAGAGCCTTGGGTTCAAGGTGAAATCAAAGCTCTGTGTAAGGTTTCCTACATATCTGGATTGTGTAAAAAAGCAGAAACTCCCTCTCTTCTGATCTTGTAGTGATAGGGGGTAAGTAGCAACATAACATCAAGCCCTGTAGTCCTTTCATTACTTAACATTGATACAGAAGTCTGAAAATGCAAAGAAAGCATAAACATAGAATACTTTAAAAAGAATGTAAAGCACATGCATTTGTTGCTTTCAGCAATACAGACGATTTTTTTCTTCTGTTTTGCTGTTAGAAGGGTTTTTTTTTCATTATTATCAAACCAGTTTCAGGTGACAGAGAACTCTTTTTTTTTTCTTGTTGACAGTGCTAGATGACAGTAATTGGTTCACTGTAATATTCTGAGGAAGGTAAAAAGTAGACATTTTAAAAAAATATATATTTCTCCAACATATTGAGTATTTATAAACAAATATCAGTACAGAAAAATTGATTAACACCATACACAAAAAAAACCCAAAACCTAAACAATGAGAAACCCAAATAAACCACAAAACAAACAAACCAACCAAACCAAAACAGAAATCGCATCTCCCAGGAGGAATCCTTGCTGCATCCATGGATGAGTGCTGTGTGTCCTGGTCTACAACTCTGAACTGTAGTCCCCAAACTTTGTCCATTCTGGGAGCCATGTCACAGCAAACCATCACTCCCTCTCTACTGCCATTTTCCATTTCCTTTGGAAAAAATTCAGGGACAACCTGATGTGATGCTCCAGTCTCTTCTCACTATGCACTTGGGATATGCTGTATAATGTAGTCACAACTACAGTTCTGAAGAGGAAGACTCTGCTTTAGGAACAAGGCATGACTATTGCTTTTGAGTATTATGATCCTTTATACTGTGATTTTAAGTATTTATATAATATTGGTTTTGTAACAGTTTTCCTTGGACAGGACAGAGGTCGGTTCAGCATATTAAACAAGGCCTAATCTGGCTGTATTTTTTCTTCTCCTCTGCCTAGTTCCACCTTAAAAATCACAAAAGTCAGTACTATATATGTGCCTGAAATATATTCAGAAATGTGAACTCCTGACCTGTCTGTTTTGTGTTTGAAGTAGTAACACAACTCCCACAGAATGGATTGGGTGGAAAATCAGGCAGCACAGTGTCATTAACACAGTGCTACCACAGCTGCGAATTCTTCTGAACATGCCTTAAACTTCAAGTTATATTCACTTTTAGATAGCACTAAAAATTACTAGAACATAATTTTCTACTTTTTTTTTTTTGTAACAGCAAGAAGACCTAATTAAAGTTTGTAACATATCATTATCTACTGTATGTCGTAAATTAAAGCAAATAGGATTTTCTCTTTGTTTTGTTGGGGTTTCCTTTGTTTTATCTGATTGGTTTGTCTCCAAAGTGATCATCAAATAATGAAGACCTGTTAATCTCTCACAAGTGACCTCAAAGTGTGGTACAGTATATTTTCCTTTTCTACTTCATATATACTGTTTTAATAGTCAGAAAAAATAGACTGTGATGACAAGTGTCCATGCTCTAACTATACCTTAGGCAAAAGGACAGCTTAAAAAAAGAGTGTCACGACGTGATTACAAACTAGAATGCCTGCAGTAAAACCTTATTTTTTTTGTTCTTGACCCTCATGAGTCACCTAGCTGCCAGCACTGCAAATCATTTATTGATTTTGTGGTATCCAAGGTTTTCCTTTTCTCCTCTTTCACCTATATCAGAGAGATCTATGACACAGCAACTGTTATTTTGACTAACACTATGAAGGCACATAAAAATATAATTGCACATCCGGTATGTTCATTACAGTATGAATAAATTAGGTGACGACTCAGTAACTGGAGGAAAATGTATGTACTTGAAGAAAATAATTTTCATAAACAGTGAAAAACCTTCAAACACTAACAATACCAAAGAGCCACGAACCTCCTATTCTATTTTAAATGTCTAATTTCTCAGTGGAAGTAGTACTGTATGTTTCATTTTTCATTTTCTGATATACAGTTACAGATGCAAAGCATTTATGAGAAATTTTAGATATTGCAGCTTGTTACAGTGTCATTGCTATAAACATATACATGCATCATGTTACCTAGGCTCTTTCCTATAAGGATGCCCACCTCCAAAGAGCATTAAAACTATAACATTTCTTCATTATAGATTTAATATATTTTTTATTTTTACAAAGACGGGGCAGATTTTGCTCAATTCAACTTTTTTTTTGATAAAATGGTGTGCAGAGAAGGTCCACAGTGCTACACTTTAATTCTGAGATATAAAAAAAAGAACTTTTATGCAAATGCATTTTAAAAGTCTCGCTATCTGTCTTCTGATTTCACACACAGAGGAAATCTAACACTACATTTTACTGCGCAGCTACTGCAGGCTACTGTTAGCATTTTAATAAAGTCCACACCTGGGTGTCATGATATAGAAATAGAGAGAACTCTGCTTTTAATATCTCAAATGAGATCATCACTTGTATTTCTGTGATAGTGTGACTCTCCTACTGTTTGGCTCAAATCACACAAAAAACCCTGCTCCCAGGGTGTTTAAATCATTTATTGACATATCAGTACTATTTTATTCATCTTAGTACAGTAGACTAGAGCCCTATAAATTGGCATCCATCTTCTTTGTTTAAACAAAGTTCCAATAATACGATATTCAACCATTTTAAAACAACTTCAAGAGTGAAGCGTTTTGCTCTTCATAAAGTAGTAAAGTGCTTTGTGTCATGAGATTGGATATATCCATCACTACCCCATATGTAGATGTACTTTAAAATGAAACTATTTCTTCTTCATGGCATATATTAATTTTCACATCCACTATTGCAATCTGAGTATATATACTAAACAACTAAACAATATATCATTTATATTTTAAACACAAATAATTTGTCTGGGCTACACTTTCTGACTTTAAAAAAAATAACTCAGCTTGTTTGAAGTGTCAACATCAATTCTCTCAGTGTCAAAGAAACCAAATATAATTATTTAATTCTACAATTCTGGAATTTGTTATAACTGGCTTCCTTCATAAATCAAAAAAACCTCTTTTCATTAATGTCTGACCAAATTTCAATTTTGCACGTATGCTACAAGGGCCAGGACAATATAGCCACTTTGATGTCAATTTGGACAAACAGATACAGAAACTTTCCTGGCTATTGCTATAAATATGTGTAAAAAATGCAGTCGGCATCTTCAAAACCTGGTGTAACCAATCTGACACCTTCAAGTCTGTAATAATCCATTGGATGCATACATGTCAGTATTTTATCTGGTAAGTGCTTTTGTAGATGGTGATATGAGATCAGCTTCTGCTCCTCTTAACAGTGGAATTTCTCGCAAAATTGACAGATGAGGTGCTTTGACGAGAAAGAGGTTATTATGCTTACAGGTCATCTGCATTTCCATGGATGTTAAAGCTGCCAAGGGATGCTGTAAGGACCAGCAGAGGACCAAGGGATTCCTCCTGCCCTGGTGCTGGGGCCCAGCCTGGGGGCCCTGAAGCTCAGGGTTATGCAGAGCTGGACAATGGGCACAGGCACTGCCTTCCCATTTACAAGTCCAGCCAGCAGCAAGGCTGTGTCACTCCCAGCCATGTCACTCCCAGACTGACAGAGCTGTCTACCTCACTGCCAGCTGACAGTGGCATTTAACAACACCCATGTGTACATGCTGGTTACCAGAACTGATGTAACACACAGCCTTACACAGTCCATTTCTGTCCTTTGGTCCTTCAGTCAATCAGGCCTGAGGCTCACACTAATGCCCCTGTGCCCTGGATTTACACACACACATACACACACACTCACAATCCCTCGAGCATCACCGTCCTCTGTCTGACTGCTATCCTGATTGTAAAGTGGTTTCCTATGAGAAGTGTAGCATGGTTTCCTATTCTATCCTGATTGCTTTCACTCTAACCTGCTCCACTGATCTCCCACCCGCTGCCTGGTCCAGCTTGGTGATGTCTAACAAACACACATGAACCCTCCCACTTGTCTCAGTCCCCACCCTCATTTTCCCCCCCAAATACTAGCATGGACCTTCTGCAGGGTCCTGAGACCACCCTCTTGCCGTCTGGCCCACACCCACATGCACCAGCTCAGAGGCAGCTGCGTGGGCAGTGGTCCCTGTGGCTGCTGGCCCGCAGGTACACGGGTCCTATCTGTACTGCACCTGGCGCTGGGATCCTCACTTGCTCCAGCTGCCTGGCACCATGGGCACAAGGGCCCTGTGGCCAAAGGTTTCACTCTGGTTTCTGGCACTTGCACCAGTCACTGCAAACCTCCAGCTGCTCCACAACAAACATGGAACTGTATGACCCAGTGCCTCCCAGCTACTGACTCTGAGCTCCTCAGTCTTTACAGCTGATGGCACCATGAATGCATGGGCTTTATCCAGGGTCTTACTCCTGGTGCTGGTACTTCTCAAGGGTTCCAGCCTCTAAGATCCTGCAGTACTCACACATGGGTTGAAAAGTGACCATAGAAAGACCATTAAGAATGGGTCTAGAAAAGTTTGATGGCTGCAGCTATTGAGCAGACTGGTAACTGTTTCTATGATCATCTCCTTTAATATTTGCTTCTCTCTATTGTTCCTCACTAGTTACTACATCTTAAACATTTCTCAGTAAGTTTTGTCTAGTGCCACAGGCTCCCTCAAATATCCAAATCTTCATGTTCATCTTATTTCTGCCTTCTTATCAGTCATAAAGCCCAGGTTCTTATCAGTTATAAACTTCAGGCTGGCCTTCTCCAAGCCTATCCTCCATCAAATGGCAGCTGAACGGTTTCCATTATGTTTTGTGACTCTGTGATTTTGTTTATTACTATTCACTTAATAACTAACTCATTGAAAGTAAAAGTTCCTTGATCTGCCAATCTTACTGGAGCAGATGGTCCCACAGACCACACATCCTTACATAAACATCTTCTCAGTTTTCTATGGTGAGGACTATTCCTACAAATGTTGCAGGGTCACCTGATGTTGTGAAGTGGAAGTGCAATCATAGCACCATCCTTTTTTATTTACAGTTTGAATTATACAAAAACTAATTGCTTTGATGTATTTCAGCCCACTGGCAGATTATGGTGGCATTTTTTTCTTATTAATAACAGATGGGTTCATTTGATACACCTATAGCAACCGTAAGTTGTTTCTGAATATTCAATAATTTAATACATATTATAGATTTAATGTTTGTCTATTTTCAGGACTTCATTTATTACAGAGCAAGCTTGAAGCATGAAATCCTTGATAACACTAGAAAGAAACTAATTTCTCATAGGAAACAATTTTACAATAAGTACTTTTGACATATAATGTGGAATTCGTAAAAGAAAAGATTATCCATAACCCAGCATAAAGACATTTTAGTGAATATTGCATGTTATGGCAACCACAGTAGTTACACCAAATGCATACAGTGTAGTCAGTTCTGTAGAAGTCATGACTATTAATTTACACTCTTATGTAATTTTGGAGCCAGGAAAGTTTCCTTAACTATAGTTGGATGGAAAACAGAAATTAATCAATATTTACCTATGTTGCTGTTCTTTTCTGTCAGTATCAGCAGTATTTTAAAAGCACTTGTTTTTCTATGTGCATGTCCTTCATCAACATATAAGTTCTAAAAATCAATAAAATATCCATAAGTGAAAATCTTGATGTTAATGTTGTGAAAAGACCCTTTCAACCCCTGCCCCATATTGTCTCCATGTCCTTCCTTTACAAAAATTCAGTATTTCCAAGAGTTCATTTTAAAAAGGAAAGGACAGAAACAAGAGTAACTTGTCAAAGTTCCCAGTCCATGTAACTTTGCTAATACACAGAAAGAAATTATCCTCCCCACATAATACCGACCTGGTGAGTGCCTCTGGGACTGTAGCTTTGCAGCTGAGCTTGGATCTGCATCTCCCTACATAATTCTAAACCAAAGACAAAATAGCTTGGTTTTTAATTAAGGCATATTGTTAGTTGCCAAAAAAGTGCAATAGCAGTATTTGTTTTTTCAGGTACAGCTGAATAAACTTCAACTTTATAATATTTAAAATATATATTTAGAAATAAAAAGGTTATTTCTTTTGGCAATTCTAGATTGAACCTATTATTATTTATCATCTAAACTATAATATCCTTTTTCTTTTCCATAAATGCTTAGGAGACCTCTAATCTCAGCATCCTGGAAAGAGTTATTGCTGTGGTGTGTCAAAGCTTGTGATTATCTTTTGGCAAAGATACTGTTGTGTTTATGCATACCACATTCTGCCTGTTCATAAATACAAAATAATATTTCAAAGTGTCAAATGGAACAATTTCTTTTAAGTTTGAAATCAACACACTTAGTCCTTCATTATGCTGTATGGAATACATTTGATTTCTGGCAGAGAAAATAACATGTTACCGTAAATGTTTCAGGCAAGACCAATGCTGAAAAAATACCGATTTAACATTTTAAAATTCAGTAGAAGCTATAGACTTTCCATATTCAAGACTCCCACTGATTTAGAAAAGGCTTGAGAAACATGGCATGACTGTAGAGACTTAAGAATGGTTTCTTTTCTTTTTTTTTTTTTTTTTTTTTTTTTTTTTTTTCTTTTTTTTTTTTCTTTTTCTTTTTTTTTTTTTTTTTTTTTTTTTTTGTGGAATAATATATTCTATAGGCAAAAAAAAACAAACCAGTAGGAAACAAGTAAATTTTAGTGTCAAGATTTTTCTGTGTTGTAGAAGAAAACAATGTAGAGTATTTCTATTAGTGTCAGCTACTAATATCTATTTTCAGCATATATATTATGATACAAGATAATTGTGCAGACAATGATGTGCTCACTTTTACAAACCATGAAGTGGGAAAATACAATTTCTTGAACATGAAAGCCCACTCAGAGCTTAAACAAGGGTAAGGAAAATGTTATGTTTGAATTTATAAGAGAAATTTCCAAGAAAATGAGACAAAAACTGACTTCATTAACAATAAGAAATAATAAAAAAAAAGACTCATCTGAAGCTCTGTAAGAATCTGAGGGAAAGGAAGGAATTATATGGGGCTTTTTGCTCAATTGTCTAGACCTTTAGACAAGGTCTAGACAATTGTATAGCATATTGAAATATAGAAAGTGCTAGTATAGATGAAATGATAAATCATACCAGTAGAGTATGGACATGTGACGTGTGACATGTCATGCTGTAAAATCATAACAGTTGCCGTTAGACTCCTGAATTATGCAGAATTACCATCTGTTTGTTCCTTATATACCACAGAAGTAATCACATCGAAATTACATTGACCAGAGAAGCTGGGCAGGCTCCAGAAGTGGATGCTTCAAACCTGGAAGGGCTCAAGGCCAGGCTGGGTGGGGCTTTGAGCAGCCTGGTCTTGTAGAAGGTGTCCCTTCCTGTGGCAGAAAGTTGTAACTAGATGATGTTTAAGGTCTTTTCCAACTCAAACAATTCCTTGTTTCCATGAGCAATACTTGCTCTTTAAAGGTGTTCATGGCAGCTTTAGTCTTTTCATGGGTAATTGTTTCATCACACCTGATGCAACAATTGCCCTTAAAAGCCCAATTCCCATATCTTCTGAAGAAAACTAAAATTTAAATTTAGAAAGGAAATGAGGTGGGGGAACAAAAGCAAAATCCAGAGCTCTGAGCTACACAGCTGATACAATACAGAGGAAGAATCATGTATTTCAGAAAAAAAAAAAAAAATCCTGCAGAGTCAACATGGTGTGCAAGAGCTGAAGAATGTGTTCTAATATGGTCCAGCTCGTGGCTTGAGCTTGAGCCTGATAATGTTTGTGCCAGGGTGACTCCACTGCCTTCCTGCAGCGGGGCAAAGGAAGACTGCAGCTGCTCCCCAGCACAAAACGCCCCACCTGCTTTGGTGTGTGGTCTGAATCCTACCAACTCCTGTTGCAACCATTTGACAGTAGAAGCTGTGGTGGCCCGAGGGAGGTCCAAGTTAACCTTCTGGGCTAATGGAACTGCACAAATCCTCCCCCTCTCTGGGCATCTCTGAGCTGTAAAGACTGCACTTCACTCAGCCCTTACGTTACTCAGGCCTCCCATGAAGGGTGTAGCCCAAGTCTAATCTGACAAAAGCAGAGGTCAAGTGTTCCCTTCAAATCAAGGCCAAGTGATTTTAGCCAACAGTTCAACAATTATGAGATTTAGATAGGTGGTTTTATACCTGCATCCAATTTTTTTCTGTTCTTGACAGGAATTAAATTCACATTTTTGACTCAGTAAGGTCAGTCTAAAACCATTAAGCTATAATATGTATTTTTAAAAGAGATAAAGCAGTTGTTCATCTTTGCTTGGCATATTAGAGGATTAAGTGGAATCATAGGAAGAATGGACACTCATAAGGACAATCGGATCTCTGACCTAGTGATAAAAGCATTTTTTGGAGAATTAACTATGTTCTATTCCCCATTTTTAAGAATGATTCTAGCTTTTTGTGACCCCTGTCTCTATTTTTATTTAATAAAAATGCATTAACTTTTTATACAAAGAAGCATAATACCTACACATTGAAACACAAATTTGCAACCCATTTTATTTCCTTACCAGGCATATTGGGTGAGCTCTAGGTCATGACCCAAAGTCATGAAAAAAATATTACTTTAACAAAGTGGTGGTTCATATTATGATTACAGAGGAGTATGCAAGATTCTTGTAATAAGAATGCACATTCAGTGGAATAATAATATTTTTATTTTGAATCTTGAACCATTTATGTGTCTCCTCTGTGGTATTTTTGTGCCACATATGCTTGATCTCATTTTTGAACTACACAGATATAGCAGACCATTTTAAGTATCTATTGCACGTAGTCCCCTCATTGTGGCAAAAATGAGAACAGATACAATGCTCCTAAAATGCAACAGAACACTCTCACTTTTAAGTCAATTGTTTGCTGGAAATCGATCAAAATACCTACTGGAAAACAAGGAATTCCACACTAGCTTTTGCTGAAATAATGACACCAGAGTGGACATTTCCACACCTTAGATGATGCAGAAATCCTGAGACATATTAATCTTAAATTTCCTACTCCCTCATTATTATTTTTGACCTTACTCCTTGCCATCTCCATTTCCTCCAAATGATTTATTGGTAGAAGACTTAATAGGATAATAGAGGTCTACAGAAATCTGCAAACCTGTTGTAAACAGTAATAACTTCAGGTTGTTTTGAGTTTAGGAGGAACACAGGAATGCAAAGAATTTAATTAACAAATCTTTTAATAGTGCTAGCAGAATATACTACGTCTAATAAAAATCCATCACTGATAATTACTTTCCAGCCTGAGCAAAAGCTTTGTATGTCAGAAAAGGTAAAACAGAATTGTTTATCTATTATGACTATATGGAGAAATAGTGATTGAACTAATCACTTCTGCATAGATAAAAAAGCAGAATGAATGAAAAAAATAGAAAATATGTGGGGTTTTTTAACTGAAGTAATTGCAGTGAAGAGTTGACTTTAGCTAATGAGCTATAACAGAAGTCATAACTTAAGAGAGAAAAGAAGAAAATGAAAGGAAAAACCCCAGAAATGGGTGGTGTTAGTTGATAACAGAATTCAGGCACACAGTTTTCTCATGCATTTTCCCCAAAGAACATTTCAGTTATATAGGACTAAACTGTGCACAAAAGGCAGAGGACTTCTAGGCCTCATTATGTCTCAAGCTTCCCATTTGCAAGGACACATATTGACTAGTCCACCCTTAAAAAAAGAAACATGCTTTTTCTGAGCTCTTAATTGGAGCCACTGGCAGTTTAAAGACCTATAAGGTGATGGCAGCAGCACAAGTCCTTTGGAATAATTCTTCCAGCAGTTGGCTTCTCTGTGCTCTGTCTGAGCAAGTTATCTCATTTTAAACAACGAGGTTGCCTCCTGAAACCTGTTTTCTCTGTCTAGTAGATTCTCCAACATCTACTGGATGATAATTTATTGGGAATCTCAATTCCAACTGCTTTTGAATTCCAGCAATGAGATAACATTTTTGTGAACTTTTTCCTTTATTAACTCTTGCAGTATTTATTTAATCAGTACTTCTTTCTCCCCTCTCCCTCTATTTTTCAATTAATTAACGATTTGCTTTAATCATTATGTATATGATAATTAACAGTTTGCTGCTTCTGGAACTTACAGGTGAGCTAGGCAGAAAAATATACCTATCCCTTTTCATCTGCATCACTCACCCAGAAACTAGTTCTTGTAACTGAACTAGTTAGTGTTGCTTTTGCATACTGTCTAGAGTAGTAGGTTATTCTACTGAGTTCAAGACACATAAGAATTTGATTCATTTTAAGCATCCCTAGAAAAGAATTTGGAGTGAGAGGATAAATACAAGGAGTGCCAATTTCCACCCTTATGTTCAACATAATACAGAAAAGCAGACAGCTGAGAGTTTGTGTGGTAATAGGTTAACAGTGTAAATAGCCATCCTTAAGTAGCAAATCATACACATCACCTTTCATTTAATGAAAATAAAAATATTGTTTACTAATTTTAAATCATACCTCAAAACCTTCTAAATCCTGGTCCTTCTCCTATTATTTCTACACAGCAGCAATTTGTTTTGAATTAAATTTGGACAAAGTGAATTTAATATATGCCATTCTTGAACATTTTTCTTGCTATTTGCAGTACCTCCTCTGCCACTCTTAAGATTCTCCCTCTGACCTGACTGCCTTCCCTCATGTATGAGTGCCAGCTAAGCTCTGAAAGTTAACAACAAGATGCTGTATTCAGGGAACTGGGCAAGTCAGTAGTTTTCTGTTATAGCCACTATTAAAACACACTTTTAATTTCTCTTGTGGACAAATCTGCCTAGTGATACACAACCAGAAGATACATGTCTATGTTAGAGTATCAAAACTGGCTCTTCCCCTAAGAACATACATAAAATATACTGTTCTGCCACTAATGTTTTGGAGCAAAGACAAGCAACAGTAAGCAGTTAGCAAAAAAACAAAGATTGGTGTAACCCGCTTGTAGAGATAATGAAGGCTTAAGATCTCCCAGGAAAGACAATTGATATCGGGCAGTTTATCACAGTAATTAATTTTTCTAGGCAGAGTCCAAATTCTTGAGCTGCTCTACAGAAGAGGTGACAGATTATTCTTTGCAAAGCTAATTGAAAAAATGCTACATAGTGACAGCAACAAGATTAGCAATGTCAGAAACAAAGTAGGATGAATGGGTGAAGTGCCCTATATTTACCAAAGTTCTTTACACAGACTGGAAAGTCTTCTCTTCAGAAAGAGTGTTGTGGACTTTCCTATTACTTCACAGTCAAACATAACTAGCTATGGTTAAAACCATGAGAACTGATAGGCTTTGCTGTACATCTGTTCTTCCACTGCCTAGCATCTTATAATTTACCACATTGCTGAGGAGGAATCCCTCATGGAGTTCTTTATGGTAACAAATACTAGCAGAAACATCAAATGAAGGATTGCAGCATATGAAAGGAGGTATTTGATTTGCTGTACTGATTTGGTTTTGACAAACAACAGTCTGCTTTTTATTTTAATGCAAAATATGATGTAAAGTCCCAGAAAAGTGAAAAATTTTATGTTTTCTTTCAATGGGCTTTTGATCGATGTGTTATGTGTGCACACCCACTATCAATCTGAGCAGGAAATAACCACTTTCACCTGTTGATGTCCCCTTTTTGATCTTTCTCTAATCCCACTGTTCAAAAATATAATAAAATACTTCATGCTGTCACAGAAAACCCATCTTTGAAATTAAAAATAATCTTGAGACGTTTACACACCTTTGGAGTTGTTTTCTGGCAAAATCTGTGGGAAACATCAATATGGCAGTATAAAAGGAGAACCTTTACAAAGGACTGTTGGATAAACTTGTAGAAGTGTTCAGGTACCTAGAAAGTGTTTAGGTACCTAGAAAGCATAGATGATACATGGGATTTCCAAGAATTTTCTGATTTTCACTGACTTAAAAGAAAATTCTCTTCACGGGTTCCTTTGAAGATACATCTTTTAACTCCAATTGCAGTTAAGCACTTTCGAAAATCCCATTAGATACAAGTTTGACACTTTAGGCACTTAATTTATTTCAAGTTCTTGGTCTTCACCTCTAGCAAACTGCAAGGAAAAGGAAGTGGGAAACAAGGAAGAAACAGACACCAGGAACTCAAGGCTTTTTCCAAAGGTTATTTGACCTTCGTTGTATATAGAGCCAGTTGGGTGTTGAAATGGGGATAAGCGTTGACGACACTCTGTTTTGGCCATCCAAATTGTCCATTTGCTAAGACATTCTCTACAGCCTTTACCATCAGCAGGCTGGAGTAAGGTCCTGCAGAGGGTAGTTCAAGGGATCCTGAGGTGGATTGTTTTCAGTGCTAGATCCTGACTGGTTACCTCACCTAGCTAAAGCAGGTAGTGAAAGTTCCACTAAGTCAATAGACTCGATAATATATATTTTTAACTATTAGGTTACAACACAAGACTGCTATTGTAATAATAGAAACCATTTGAGAATTTCCAATTGTGGGAAAAGCAATTCAGCATAGCATGGTAATTTTTGATTTGTGATTTAATTATTAAGAAGCACCAGCATTATATTACCTGTTAATATAATTGAAAACATATTTTGGCTTCCTCTCAAAGTGGGAAAATTCATTTTCAATTCCATCAACAGTAAATTGGTATTCTCTGTTCACATTTAATATATTTTATATTTAATACAAATTCCCCTGTGTAAAAATTCAGAGTTGATGATAGGTTTACTGTGTTTTATATAAAATACATAGAAGCCTGTTGTCTTTCCATGGATGTAACTATTTCTTCTTAATCTCAATTCTTTCATTACAAATTAAAATATGGACAACATTTTAATTATGAGTTTAAATGCATAATGAACTGGAAACCTAATCTTATTTCTACAGCTTTTGGCATGGAGTCTTATACATCTCTAGAACTTTATTACAGATAGAAGTAAACAGCCTAAAAGTGACCCTGTGTTTGCCTCTGCTGAATTCCAGTATATTCTTTTAGATTTAGTGTCTTGAAAGCATAACAGTTTCAACATAACCAGAGAACTTAATGAAAATTGAAGATGCATAAGCCCTGAATAAACAAAATATGTTGGTGAGAGATGGGAAATGAGAATTTTATTTAAATCCAGTAATATATATAAGGGTCCAGACAGCTTCCAACAGGTATCAGAATGACTATTTAAGTATTTCCCAGAACAGATAAAACTCCATGAAGAGATTATTATGTCTCATAATACTAAACTCATTTTACTAGAATATAGAGAATGTAAGAAAAAATATACTATGCTCCTCCTCCTGCATTAGACGAAGAACAAATTTGAACTTAGATCCTTTGCTTCAGTTGAATGGCTTAACAGTCTTTCAGAAAATTTCAAATTATGTATGAGAGAGATGTCTCTTATGGAGCAGTGAACTATCCTGGTGATTAGAACACTCAAGTAGAAAGACTGAGTTCCAATTTTATACATTCAAATTATTTGCAGAAAGCAGAAAAGCAATGACTCTATATATCCAACAGAGATGTTGAAGCCTCTCATCCAATCCCTGCACAGAAAAAGAAGAGTAAGACGAGGTGGAATACATTTGGGTGAGGTAGGTGGGGTTGGTTGAAGTACTGATTAAAAGCGTAACATTTTTTCTTATCCTAAATTGAGCAAATGTGCTGCCTTCTGAAATGCTGTATGAGAAGCATGAAGGACTTTGGCTTCAATCCCAGCAACTTTGAGACAAGCTAAACTCTGTTTGGTAGGGTGTCTTTTGGTGAACTAACCATTCACTAAGGAAAAACCAATCATTCAACACCACTGTGGCTGCCTAGTACAGCAATACTGATTTGATACTTTCTGATATTGGTTAGCTGCCATTTGTCTTGAGACAACTTTCAGTGGGTGATGCAACTGTGAATTATGAAAACACAAATGCAGTAACAAATGTCTCCTGTTAATGTTGATTGTTTCTTAGTAATTGTATGTATAATTCCTGTAATTATAATGTTATTTATTATGTTAATTTACTAGAGTTCCCATTAATTATTTCTAAATGTGATTAAACTGCTTGCTATTTCTGACACTTGATGCAGTTAGGAATGATGTGGACCACATTTTAATTATTGTTGCTCTTATTTTTTATATGCTGTATTGTGTGCTCCTTATTTTGCAAGTTTTTGTGGGTTTTCTCTTTTTTTCTGCCTTTCCTGGTGAAGTAGCTTGTTGCAGAGATGCAACATAGAACAAAAACATTTGCCAAGGCTTTTTTAAAAAAACAAA
>WAAE01011265.1:27521-52063 GCA_013400495.1 Nicator chloris | reverse complement strand
CTTGCATAACATTTTAACAAGCAAGACCACCCTCTATACCTCTTCTGGTTTTGCAATATTTTATCTCACTGAGGTATTTAACACGAGCAGTTTTTATTAATTTCATAGAATCTGGCAAACCTATGTGCAAAACAACAACTCTATGCTGGCACAAGACTATAAAATCTATTTCTTGTTTTCACTAATGTGCAAGATTTTGTTGCAGAACTAAATATAGTAGCATTCACACCCTAGATTTCGTATTTAAAATGCAGGCAGCCTGAGGATTGCATTGCACTCGAAACACTAAAATAACATAATTGATCTATTGTGAAGTTGAACAAGCTACTTACAACCCTTCAGAGGAACATTCTTCAGGTTAGACAGTAAAGTCCATGGGCCTGTCCATCATTCAGCAACAGAGCTGCTGTGTCTCCCCAGAAGTTCCCAGTATTTCATAACTTCACTCCCAGAAGTACTCCTTGGTCATTATCCATGGCAATGGCAGCTCTGTGGACAAGGATCTGTAAAAACACGTGAAGGAATCTTAACAAACACAATCCTTCTGGGGAAAAGCTTCACTCCCGTGGCCAGGGAAGTGGCAAGTTCCGTTCCCCAAAGGAATTCATTTGCCAGGAGTCTGAGATCAAAGTCATCTACTGTGGCTTCTGCTCCAGCATTATCAGTTCAAAGCAGCAACAGTTTTTTCAGACTTTTGTGACCAGTAACCCATTCAGAGAACCTGTACCTGAGAACAGATGGAACAGCTCTGTAGAAAAATCTGCAGGGAAGACTGTACCATCCTTGTCACCCAAGGTGTGGTTCTGAAGGACAATGATGATTTCTCCCCTGAGACCAGCTCTATTATTCTTTCTCTTTGTGTTTTTCTTTTCTCCAGGGATCTATGGAGCCTGGAAAAACAGGCAAATGGAGCCAACAGAACACAGCTTTGATTCTGGAGGGTGGTTATTGGGGTTAATTTCTTCACTGGGAATTACTGTTAGGAAGGTGCACAAATAAATTGCTGGTGATATGATCTGAGATAAAGCACCTGGATGGTTTGTGATACACCTTTAAAAAGAAGCTGATACTAAATACATTTAAAGTGCAGTTTGTGCTCCTCCTAAGAGTGCTTAAATTATGGGTGAGATGAACAAGCATCTCAAAACCCCAGCAGTTTATCTGTTAGGTCCCACAAGAACCACTTTTACAGAACTTTCAGGGAATGACACCAAACCACTTGCTTAAGGTAAGACAAATTCCCTTAAGCATAGACAAAGAGCAATTTAGAAAAACGATATAATCTTTTCAGATCTTTTCTTGGTCCCTTCCCTGACTTGAGAGACTCATGAGTAAAATGGCAATAAAATCAGATAATCCATGATGTATATATTAGATTCTTATAGAGCTGTGTTTGCAGTGAATTTCCTATTGGAACCATGCAGCAAAAAGAATCTGTCTTTAGACAATGCATAACTTGTGACAGCAAAGGCTTTGCATGTTTGGTAGACATAATTTGCTGTTTTTCTAACATCTGAAGTCAGAATGTCACATCAGAGTGACAGTTTCATTGTACTTACAGCTAAATTAATACAGAAAGTAAACAAGAAACTGTTAGGCTGAAAGCAAACAGAAGATGTTTGCTATCCTCTCACAAATCTCCAAATTAGTATTTTTAAATGCCAACAAATAAGGCACACATGCAATGTAGTTAAAGATAAATCAAGACTGACCCATTTTATGTTCCACAGAATTTTGCTGAGCTGTCTTCCAGTGTTAATTGAGGTTTTATATAGCAGCTTTTTTTTAACAATAATTTTCTATAATTATTATTCATGTGTCTTAAACCAGTAGGAGATGATAAAATAAATGGATTAATTATTGTGACCAAGGTACTTAGAAGAACAATGCTGAGCATTTCATAAGTGCTGAGGCTTTGATTAGATTGATGGGGAGACAAATAATAAAATTACATGGATATTTTCTTACTGAATATTATTCTTCATCATAGTACGGAACTGTATGCATAAGGTGTTAGCTATCATCTTCAATAAGCTGATCACAGATTTAGACAGAACATTACATCCATTTAACTCTTCCAAAGTTCTGAAACAACTGCACTTTTGACAGTTCTAAGACACAATTCTTACTAAAAAAAACGTGCTAGAGCTCCAATACTTTTTGGACTGCCAATATCAAGTTTCAATTGTACAAAATTTTTTTCTTAGTTCTAAATTCTAAATTTACAGACTAAAAATGTAAAGGTGTTTTTTGCTGATTTTTTTTTTTGTTTCCTAAAACCTACCTGTTCGTACACTGATGTGGCCACAAGAGTTACGTCCTCGTTTATCTTCACCCAAAAAAGGAATCCAATTCAGGACATTCTGTCTTCAGCAGGGTCAAATAAGGATGGTCCTACTGGTAGTCCTAGGGCCCTGGTACTGAATATGTAATTTCTGATCAAACAGGTAACACCTTGAAATATCAAATATCCTAAAATAATGATTATCCTTTGATATCCTTCAAGTATTAAGGAGAGCCTTTTAGATAACTGGTAAGTGTCTTCTCTGCTTACACAAATATAATCCTCTGTGGTCTTATCAAACATTTTGCAACGTGTCCTCCATAGAACTACAATTAGAAACTGATGAATATGAATAGGTTGTCTGCACACAAATTCACCAAACCAAATGGCAACTCCTTGCCATTTGACACTGTGCTCAGGCAGTTTCTATTTCAGTTTTGGATAAATTGCAAATTTATTGTGATACAAAATTTATAATGAAGTTCACACAAAACACATAAAGTTGTTGACTAATGAATATATTTCCTTGAGTGGCAATGTTCAATACATGCAAAGATGTGGAAGAAATGACTGCTTATTATTTGCAATAAATACTCTAAAGATCATCTTAACTTTCTAGCACTTTTCAGTTTCCTTCGCCAGCAAAAAAAAACTATTTCAAGATTTAACAACAAAATGAAACTTTCAGCAACTTCTACAGATGTTAATTCTTTCCAGATTTGATAAGTAATTTGTAACTATTAAAACATATGCAATATTTATACAGTAGAGTTTTTGGGATCTGCTTAGAGAAAATAAAATTCTCATCAATTTTTTTTTTTAATTAATCAGAGAGGTCCAAAACTATTTATGAAGCAATTTCTCTTAAAGGCAGCAAAGTGATTGGATAAGTTATCTATATGCTTTGCCTCAGCAGAAACTCACTGACTGCTGTATATAGAGCTACTCTAAGAGTAGAGCAGGGTTCCAAGACTAAAATACTTCCTTTTTGAAAAGCAGAACTAAGAATGCTTTGGAAGTCAATCAAATAATAAACAACCTGTATAGAACCAGGATTCTGTTTTAAAAATTGCAACTTTAAATATTCTATTCTTCTTTAAATGCAACCAAACAATTCTTAAGATTAAAGGTGCTGAAAAAATGTACTCAGCATATTGCAAATATTTGAAATTAAGATGCTTTATTTTTCATTTCACTTCTGCACTTGTCTTAGAATATATTGAGATAAATTACACCTATTTCAAGAGAAATTTGGAAAAAAACTGAGCCAAACAATAAATACATTGAGGAAATTATTGAAAATTAAAATCAGGTCCACCAAGCCTTCAAGCGAAAATCATGTTTTCCTTTGAAAGTCTGGTTGATCCATAACTTCCTCCGTGTGTGTGTGTGTGAAGGAAGTGTAAGGGAAACAACAAATACATTCAGCAGCTCCCAGCTAGCACAGAGATGTTTCAACACATGCAAAGAGGAGAACAAGATCACTGTGTGTAGATTACTGTTTGTTATATCAGGATCTCCTCTGCCTAGAAATCAGCCACATTTATCAAGACAAGTCTAATGCCACTTAGTTATAAATTAGCCATATATCAGAATCCACATAGAACAGACTGTCTTCGAGCTGGTACTGCAAGATTGTAGTTATGGGAGTCCCCAAAATCATACTTAAACTCATGCCTTCATTAATTGATTGAGGTGTAAGTAAACAGGATGCAAAATCCTGAATGCAAAAACTCTATTGCAAAATTCAAAATACCCTGAGTTCTGTCCTAGAATCTCAAACATAGTCTGAGAAGAAGCCCTAAGCCTTATGTAATTCCCATACATCACTGTCTTTCTGGGAGCACAGAAATGACAATGCAATCCTGAAAATTGCACACATTAAGCCTCTCTGGTTTAGTAGTCTGCAGAAGTTGTCAGCAGTCAGTCTGCACTCAGGACAGGTGAGTGCTAATGCCCACAAGAGAAAATTGACTAAATTTCCATGGATTTTTTCCAAGGACAGCTCAACTGCTCTCTTCCCCATGGTCCAAAGGATACCTCTTGTCAGCTCTCACTTGTCACGGAATGATTAGGTCCTCAAGAAGTCTTGTGACATCAAAATGTGTGTGTGCACACTAATTTTGATGTGTCTCCAGACCAGTGACAGGTTTCCACTTGTAAATGTGTATTGCAAGTAAATATGGGGTTTAGTAAATGAAATATTTGTAAGAATTGCTAGCATTATGGAGCTCGCATCTGCTTTCAACAACCACAAATCATTTGTAGTGTCAGTTGTTTGGTTTGTTCCTAAGTTTTAATTCAGAGCCGTTTTCTGGCTCAGCTTAGTACATGAAGCAGGCTTGCATGCCAAAGCTGTGATTAACTTTATGGATGTAGTGGAATTATGGAAATGCATCATGAAAAAGTGCGTACTTGCCAAAATTATTCCATGACCTTGTGCTTTGCTGAGTTTTAAATAATTCAGTGATGTATTGAATGAATAAATTTGTGCTGCTTGTTACTCTAAACAGTCATGCTTTCACTTTCCTTGCCATTTTTAATAAAGCCTCACTTTCTAATATTCATGAAATATTGCATTTCAATTAAATTACGTACATATTGAGGAAATAGTTTTCCCTAAGCTGTTTAGTGTTGACACCAACTGTCATTTGCCTTTTCTTTTTGTATAATAACCATGGAGGTTTTATGTACAGGCAATATAAAGCACTGTCACACTTTAATGAGAATTTTTTTTTGATCATATACAGCACAAGAGGGAATAAACCTAAGCTATTAATAAACTTAAGCTATTAATGTAACTTAAAAAACATATACTCAGCCCAAGCTTAAGTTTCCCATTCCAGTATTTCAAGTGCTCAGTAAGAACTGCAGAACTCAGGTCTTTGAGCTGGTTCAATTTGAGCAGAATCTGGTTTTAGAGTGCAAAGGTAAAAGAAGAGCCACAGTTAAAAGGTAGGTATTTTAAACACAGAAAGGAAAGGAGCACACAAATATAAAGTTATATCCCACTGAAGCAGCAAAATACTGTTCTCTAGTATGTCATTATTTCATTGCAGGTAAATTGATCAAAATCATTTTGGTTAAAGGTATTTCCCTTTTAAAATGGTACTTCTATCACTTTCTTATTTATAAGAAATAAACATTTTCAAATTAAAAGTATAGTTAGGAAGCGAAAGAGAGGAAACAGCCTCAAATTGCACCACATGAGGTTTAGACTGGATATTAGGAAAAAATACGTCACTGGAAGGATTGCCAAGGATTGGGAGAGGCTACCCATGGATGTGGTGGGGTCACCATTTGAGGTGATATTTAAAATACATGGATATGTGGCACTTAGGGATGTTGTTGGGTGGCAGGTTTGGCAGTGCTGGGTTCATGGTCGAATTCAATGATCTTTTTAAACCTCAGGAATTATAATTCTATGATATGATCCTTTCCAGGCAACCTGATTTAATGCCTCACCATTTGGCAGAAATCCACAACAATTTTTTAACAAGAGCAGAAAGACCCCATGAAGCACATACTGCATATCACCCTCTACGACTGATGTAGAGAGAGAAAATTTGTTACAGAGCTGAATCAGAGCCTCTTTCCCAAGTGAAAGCCACAAAGGCTTCTCTGATTTCAAGACACAAACCACTGTTACAGAGCAGCTGTTGCAGATAGCAGGTGCCATGCAGATACCATGGAAGTTTATTCCCACAGTGCAAATGAATATATTTGGGGGGAAAAAAAGCAGACATGAAATAAATGTTCCATTAGCACTTATTCAAAAGGCCAGTTAATGCCCCACAACTCTGATTTGTCGTTTCTTGCTGTTTTCAAATAGCAGGGGAAATGTGTTTGCAAGCTTCACCTGACAGATAAAGATTTCTCATGAATGTCTGTAATGAAATACAAACAGTTAATGTAGGGGATCTCCAGCAGTCTTAACTTTAAATTGGCCCTAAAACACGGATAATCTCCAGTGAAGCAATCACCAGTCCCATTTGTCATAATGTTTTCAGCAAATTATCTCAAACTCTTCTGGTTCCCTCAGTGTAACTAAGAGGCCACAAATGTTTGCTGTGAAGCACTGACCAAAAAGTCTTAGAAAGACAATGGCAGAATTATTGTAAAGAGCTAGACAAAATGAAGTACCTTACAGCAGCAAAAGCTTTTGATTCTGTATTTGAAGCTGGTTTGCAATATATAGAAGAAATTTTGAATAATCAAAAAATGTTCGTTTCTTATAGTCTTAGAAAAAGAGGTTGTCTGCAACAGGAATGCTCAAATTACCAGTTCAGAAGTTTAGAATGGGACAGATCATGAGCCTTCTCAAATTTCTTCTGTTTCACAACTTTGAGAAAACGTTTTTACTTGGCGTGTAGTTTCCTCTTTAGGTGTCACTGACACAATTACTTCAGTGACAGATGAAAGAAAAGCTGCACAAAAACATTTAGTGCTTTCTCAGCCTTAACTCTGCTTTAGCTTCCTGCAGGTAGAGGGGAACATTTTACTTGACTTTAGCAGGTAGAAGTGCTCAAGCCTGAAAGAAAGAATTGTAATTTGTGCTCCTTCCTTCCACTTCTTCTAAATCAAAACATCATTTTATAAACAATGTAATCTTAATATGAACTTAATACTACCTGGAGTTTGACAAAGCTATGATTTTTTTTTTTAAACAGCGGTATTTATTGCCAAATCAATAGAATATCTATCAATATTTAACTCCAAAACAATGCCAAGAAGAGTATACCTAAGGGTATAATCAGATTAAAACTGAAGGTAAAAGTCTTTAATTTAATTAGGTCTTTAATTTGTTTTCTTTCCTTGAGAACACAAATTTGAAGGGTTTTAGGATCTGCCTTAGTCAAAATAGTAATTTGAGCTTAGACATTGTTTCTTATCTTCTACAGTTTTACACTAGAGCATTAAATTTACTTTCAATTTTTGTTAACCATTAAAAAATCCCTTATTGTCTGAATACAATAATTGTATTTTATGCTATCCCTAGTTACAGAAGAGGTAAAAACCTTACAAGAATCACTGTGATTTCTAAAACTAATAGTAATTCAGATTATTTTTAAAGTATTCTTAAAAGTTTCTGGTTCTCGCTTTATGGTAGGGGTTTCAAAGCCAGAATATTTCCTTTAATCACTGATGGAAAATAAAAGTGAAAACAATTAAGAGACAAACCAAGAAAACACATACTTAAGCAGCTACTCTTAAAGACCAGATACTGGTAAATCACAGTATTAATGTTTATGACTCAAACACCAAGTCTAAACTCATCGTTTTCTCTCAGTCTCTCAGAAGAAGAGAACTTCTTTCAGTCCTTGTATACATCACTGAGACTGCAAAATTAAGTGACATAAGTGTCTTGGTGTATCTGATCATTTCTGAGTGCTGTAAATTCTGTTGTATGAGCACTCAGGAGCAGGGTGCCTTCCCCTCTCTTTGGTTACAGGCTCGCTGTGCGTGAAGCCTACAGCAGCTCCCCTCAGCCTTGTTGTGCTGCCCTCCATTAAAATATGTGTCAAACATTCCGTGCAGTTTTGCCTGGTACACGGGCTGATGACACCCAAGCACTGGGCTCTGGAGATGTATGACAAAAATGCACACTCAGTACCCCAGGCAGGCAGCTTCTTTTTGATTCCTGCACTGTAACTCGTGGCAGTCTATCATGTTTGTGCTGTCCTCCCACTGCCCCGTGCTACCCACAAGCTCTACAAAACCGCAGCCAGCAGCAGCAACGAGCTGTTCTGCAGTGTGGGGCATTAAAGGCTCTGATGTGCTGAGGTAGTGCAGAGAAGCACAAGGGATCAGCCTTGGGACATGGGGACACAGGGCACAGCACAGAGGGGTGCAGGCCTGGGAGATCCCTTGGCTGTAAACAACCCCCATGCACACCGAGACCTGGGCACACCTGGCTTTGGGGACAACAAAGGGAACAAGGAAATCACAGCAACCTAAGTACAAGGCAACATATAGAGTTCATTTGGGTGTTACGCAGAGCTGTGGACAAATGAAGAAGGAGGTAGGTGCAAAAATAAGTCAACAAAAATCAGAAAATGATCCCTAGTGGATCCTGAAGGGAGGAAGAAAAATTCCTTGACATCATATGCCTCATAGTGGAGAACATCAAGTGTTCCCTTCAAGTTGCTGTCTACCAGCATGAAATCCCCAACATTATGGCCCAGAGGAGCTGGAGAAGGATAAGCATAGCACCAGGAACAGGGGTACAAAATAAGTTTCTGAAATATATTCTCTATGGATATGTTCTTCCTTGTTCACTTGTAATCATATCTGGACTAGCTGTGATTCTTTCAGTAGAATATTAATGTTTCAGTTAAAATACTTTTAATAAATTCTTGGGTTTACATCTTACACCTGTGTTTCCTCTGTTACATATCTTCACAAGCTACAGAAGGGAGGGGGGCATCTGTATTACACAGACAAAATTTAAGAACTTTTTATCCATATTTTTTAATTTTTCAGTTAATATTGAGATGTCCTAAATCCTTGAAAATTATCTGGCATCACATTTTTATAGCAATCACGTCTTGATTGTAACATTTCCTATGGTATGGACTAAGAAGAGATGCTTCCCAAGGGACTTCACAAATTTTCCTCCATCGACCACTGCTGGAAATTTTATGTATGGAGGTAAGATGAGATAAAAGACCATTTCCTTTGATAGCAGAGACTTCAAAAAGATGTTCCTGATTAAAATATCTCTGATGTCAGAGAATGCCAAATGCTTCTGTAGCTCACTTTGACTTCACAGAGCTGCATTTTTATAATGGAACAAAAAGGATGAAGGAAGCCCGTCTGAAGTACCTCTATTTTATGAAAAAAAAAAATCCACATGCATATAAACTAATATGGATTGTTGAGCCAGGCATTTTAAGATCTGGGCTGTACTAAAATAGGGGCTGCATTGGAAATGGAATAACTAATGCCATCAATTTTCATTGTAAAATATTATGGGGACATAATCAAAGCACAGTGTTGTACTTCATGTAGGAGCCCTCCAAAGAATGATTCTGCAGTTACACAAATCAGAGAAAAGGATGAATATGTCAAAAAAGGTCACAGCACTGCCAAAGTTAAATTCTGACATATGTGTCATGATCATGGAGGATTTGTAGAGCACATAAGACCCAAGGTGATATTTGCTTGTAACTCAAGTATGTGTAAAATGAATATTGTGGCATGGTGGCACTTGTTAAGTCAAGTTCAATATGTTCACTTTCATGATGCTTAAGTAAGACATTTGAAAGGATTCAGAATGAATAATAGGCATAAAAACAGATCAGTGTTTTCTACATGTTAAAAAAGCTGTTTGTATTTGATGCTTTCAAGCCCTCAGAAATCTCAGTATTTGCTCAAATTCCTGTTTTATTTACTAAGATGAGCACAGACAGGACAAGGTACTATAGAACTGATTCACAAAAAATATGAAGCCGTTAATAAAGCACGACAGGGAATGCAGGATCTTGGTGTTTGGGGAGGTACTAATTCTATTGGCATGTCACTGGTGTGCTGGAGCCTCACACAAATGGCAGAAGTGCTATCTGAGAATTCTCACACTCTGTGCTATCGCTGGTGTGTGGGCTTGAACCACAACAGCATCCACTGCCTTTGGTGCTTGCACACCCTGGAGGATATTTGCCCTGCCTCTGGATAAATTACAACTAAAAACAGCTTAATCAAAGGAGGCCAAAGGTCCTCTGAACCCACCACCCAACAGAGGCCACTGGAAGAGACCAGGAATACACACAGAGAAACTTCTCCAGGGTACTTTCCCAGCCTCCACACGCAAGATGCCTTCAGCCTAAAAAGACACAAACTACAATATTTTTCTTCATAAATATTTCTCAGTTTTAATGCCTCTCTGTCCATGTAGTATATGCTAAAATAGCAAACCAAGAACAGCTGCCCAAAGACACACTTCTCTGATACCAACAAAAGAATGTTTGGTTTTAGTGGTAATTTCTTCTCTGCAGGTCAGTGAATTTTAACTTTCAGCATGCAAAACACACTCTACAGAGGGTTTTTTTTTTCAGTTGTTGAAGTGTGATATGTGGTTTCTCAGAGCACTTATAAGACACATATCTAAGCATGCTCAATTACTTGCTTGAGTATTGAAGTGAAAGTGATTATATTTCCTCCATGTTTGGATGACAAAAACCTTCAACATGATAACACAAAATCTCATACAACTGCAATCTAAAAATGCAGGGGCACAGTAAAAATAAACTTTGAAAACATATTTTGCAGATAACAGGAAAAATGAAACAATATGAAACAATATGAAGGGTTTGGAATTTTCAGGGACATGTCAATGTAAAACACTTTTGACTTGAGCATTTTAATTAGACACCCATTCCATTTCATCATTTGAACCTACCTCTTTCTTTCCTGAATCTACACTGCTCGTCTTAAGACAAAATAATAGAAAATTATTGGCTTGCCAAGAAAAAGCATGTTTTAAAACCATCCATCATCACAAACTCTATGAATTATTTTCAAAACTCAATATTACCCTTTTTAAATTCAATGCCATATATTCAGTTTATTCCAGGGGAGTGGGAGTGAGCCCTTGATTCATTCATTTGCATGTAATCTAGCAGAACTACATGCTTTTGAATATAAAGTAAAAGAAATCTGTTTCTTTTTACAGTAACACAGGATAAAGGACTCCCAGGGCAAAGAACTGATGAATAAGGTTAGCTTGTCAAAAATTAAATTATAGTTGGAAAAAAAAAATCCCTTAAACTCTTCTAGAGAGGGCAGTCTAGTAAACATTTTGTTTATGAACTCTGTGCACTCAAAGTTCTCAAAAGTGATTCTCAGTGTGACACCAATAGCTTGTGACCCATTCTCAGATATAAAAGCCTCTGGCCTATTCTCTGGCCCAACAGAAAACTACATACTGCTTAGAAGTAATAACTAAACTAATATAAACTCAATGATCATTTATTAAAAACTTCAGCTAGATCAGATAAAGCTTTTATCTTCTCTTGTTTAAGTGTGTGAACACAAACACAGAATTGAAGGAGTGGAATATCCATCATTATGCTGAAAACCACCCAAGCAACTACTTAGACCACAGCCTATCTTTTAGTGTGTGAATGAAGCTACAGAAACTGAAGTTAGCCTCTTGCATAAACATTTGTCTCAGTCACATCTAAAAAAAACCCCACAAAAATTAGGTGCAGGAATAGCAGCACTTTATGACTTTTTCATAAAGCAAACCAGAAAGAAATGAAGTGTAAATTTGCATGTGTAATTCATTTTCAGAAAGTAAACCACTATAGGAGAAAGTCACACAAAGGGGTGTTAGTTCTACTTAACCTCAAAGTAAAAATGAGGGCTAAGGTTGCTGGAAATTGAGTTACACAGATTATTTACTGCAGACTGGTAAAATTATTTTAAAAATCTCAATAATAGAAATAAATAAGGGATTGAAAAATCACCTTTAAATAGAAAATATTGGTGAGTTAAAAACAAAGAGGAAAAACATTTCAATTTCACTTCTTTGGGATTTCATAAATAGAAGAAAATAAAAAAGTGGTTTGAAAAACAGAATTTTAGTACAATATATTATGTGGGGAGCTGGATTTCTCATAGTGAAAGCATTGGTCCATTGCTCCTTTTTGAAACTATTCTCTACCTTTTAGGTACCAAGTATATGCTCTGTCTTTTGAAGGAGCACTGAAGGATATAATTGAGATGAGATGCTCACTGATATCTTGGACAAGCTCTGCTGATTTTTCCAAATGGCCTGTATTACTACTGAAGAGGAAAGGAAGGTCCCTATATCACTGTTAGGGTTTTTTTTCTTCTTTTGTTGAGCAATATATATAATTTTTCCATCAAAATATTGCAATATAAGGAAGACAAGTAATGCATCTACAAGAATCAAGACATTAACCTCATGCTTCTTACAAAAAAACCAAACTGAAATTTAAACCCAGAACTCTAAGCTGTGTTGAAATTAAATTAACACACCAAAAAACCTACAAAAAAAACAAACCAAGTGTTGCCTAGCCTACTCATGTTCACAATACTTTATATTTTATCTCTACACAGAAGTGTGGGAGTTTCATCCAAAGGGTGAAGAAGTAAGTGAACATAGTTCTGTTCTGGCTCCAGTAATCCCTCCCTATCAACATCCCTTCTTACTTCTTTGCACTGCTTGACTCCTCACGTCTATCATGACCCCCCCACACACAATCCCCCATAGTTTGCATTTATTTGAAGCTTTAATCCTCACCTCTGAAAGACTCTGAAACCTGCTTAACTTCAGTGCTGTTCTGAACTCCTTAATGTTCTCCATTTCTTCACATATTTACTCCTGCCCAAGCAGCCCCCTTGCCATTCCTATCGCTGTGCCTTGTGTGTCAAGCATTACAAGTGTTTCTTTCCTCCAAAAACATTGGTTATGAAACCCACTTATAAAGAAGTTGCTAAATCCATATGCACAGACATACCTGCAAAATATGTATGCATATGCAGACACACCAGTCTTGATAAATTATCTGTCTCCTGTAGAATCAATGCATTGAACATTATTGATAGACTAGTAGGTGTGCTCTTGGACAAAGAGTTTGTCTCCTCCCTCCCTCCCTCATTCTGTACAGAAATAAAAATTACAGTAGCATTCAACTGATAATTATATACTGACTTAAAAGTGGTCACCCCAGTGTGCCCTAGAAATTACTCATGAAAAGGATTATTCATGTAGTGCCCTAACATGTGTCACTCAGCCAGAAGTGATGCCTGACTTAACTGAAAGTATTGATTTGTTACCCTGACTTTTTTTTTTTTTCCCAAAAGCCATTTATAATGCATTCCAAAGCACCAGTCACAGAAGACAGAGCACTTGAGTTTAAATCAGCACTTAAGTTCCCCCTGCTCTTCTGTCATTCTAGCATTCATAGATAACTAAAGACAAAACTATTTTCAGGAGCCCTTGAGGGGTGCGTGGCTTTGTCTTTTAGAGTCTGCTCCACAGAGCAGAGCAGCTTTTAACTGGGTGAACCATCACGGACATGTGAGGATGTCTCAGGCATCCTGGAGATGAAGTTTCAGCAGTAGGTCCAATAACAGTTCAATAAACGATCAAGAAAACATAAAAAATCTGGAGCACAGACTTAGCTCCCAAATTGATCTGCCTGCAGTAAAATAATCTTATGAAGAGAAATCATCTACATAGGACTAAATATCTTTTTTACTAGGTGTCATGGGGTCCAGACTGATGACTATACTGAACAATAACAAATTATTCTATTTAACTCTCATGTGCTGCTTGTTTTAGTTATTTACTGGGTAATGAAATAAATTCATGTCTTACTGTTTAAACCCTGCTTTTTAGGCCCTAATATCCAAGCTTGCAATCTTCAGAAGAACACACAAGTTTAATTCTCCCTGCACCATGTGAGAAACACACACACCTTATTTTGGACTTTTTAAAAAAAAAAAGTTGTTCTCTGCAGCATTTTCCTCCAAGCTCTGGTCTCACACAAATATGGCTAGTTGTAGTGCCCTGGGTTTTTTTGTGCATACCTTGAGTTTCCATCCATGGAAACATAACATTAACAACGACTGCAGAAAGGTATTGTACCAAGTCATGGAGTGAGGACCAGGACCCACACTGAAGAGAGAAATGTCACATGCACAGCAGAGTGCAGCTTAGTCAAGGTTCCTTTTGAAGCAGTGAGCACAGATCTCTGACACAGGGAATGAACATCTCCCTGAAACTCAGCTCTGCCTAATTACTGCAGTGAGAATGGGCATTTTGGGAGCCTGAGAGACAGCTGAGAAAACTTCTTCTAATGACTTATCTATACCTGTGCTTGCCCAATCATTCAGATCAGAAGCTACAGCTGGCAAACATGATTTTAGCTTGCCAGCAAGCCAGGAGCTAAAAGATGATTTAATAGAACGTGTGTCAGCCACGTTTCTCAGGGCAAGGAAAATTTACAAGAAATCATATGCTTTGGAACAGTCTCATTCTGGTCATTGGTCAGGGGTTTCTGGATCACAGAGCTGTCTACAGAGATAATACAGCAGCATTCAGCAAACAAGGAACTCAGCAGGTGCATACACAACCTAACAGCTTCAAAAATAAATCTTTGATACTAACAGAAAAATACTTATTTCCTATAAATATTTGCTCTGTGGCAATGCATATCATGCTGATACGACTTTTATTCAACTAAAAACTATTTATCACAATACTAAAATTATAGGTCATAGTTATTAGTATTAGAAATTTCTCTTTATAATTTAAACCCAAATGATAACTTGTTTAAACCTGCCATAAAATAACTTCTGGCCTTTTTTCTTAGTCATTTTGAAGTGGGATAAAATCATAAATGATAGCTAATAAAATGATCCAAGTCAAACCTATTTCTTTACTTTCTTACTCCATCTGCACCTGTTCCCAGGCACAGGCTTCCAGGTCAGGGAACACTGTCAGTATTGAGAACACTGTGTGAATATTACCCACTGATATATAATGTGAACTGGGGGTTTGTATCATGCATATCCTGGTCCACAGTTGTCCTGATTCTAAATGTCACAGTTTTCTGTGAGTCAGGCAGAGTCAGTGGAGGATAAGAACGTGATTGTCACTATCACCCACTGGAGAAATTGCTCCTTGATGCTGCTCCTGTCCTGGTTACCTCCCACCCAAGAGTGGATTCAATTGTGAATTCCCCTGCCAGTTCCACAAAAACAAATATCAGCAGTTTCCTGTTGATTTCTTTGGAGGCAAAGTGAAAAGACAAACTTCAGTCAGGACCTTCAATCCCAGCTTGATGGCAGTAGGCCATTAGGCTTAGAGGTTAAAGCCCAGCACTTAAACATCTAATGCATTCATAACGTAAAGCACAAGTCAGAGATTTTGGCATCACTGAGGTTTGAAAGTTGCATCGCTCATCTTTACATGCCTCAAAACATTCTTTGAAAAGAACATAAGACACCCAGGAAAACAAGGATGCCAAGAAGCTGCATTTTAACGTCGTTAATCCATACAGTTGGATCCTTGTTTTACTTTTTTGCTTTTCTTTTTTTCTTGTTTGTTTGTGTTTAACTGCAGCAAACAAGCACATTTAACTGCCTTTCCACACACAGACTTTATGTTCTCTTTAGGACACTTGTATATATTACAGAGAGCTGGCAGTCAATGACAGACACTGAGAGAAGGGAAGAATCTCTGATATACCCTAACATAAATCATTTACCACTTACTTCAAATATTCAGCTAACTTGAAGAAAATGAACAGTGTCTGATTATTCCTAACGACAAATTATTCTGTAACACTGAAAGAAAAATGTAAAAGCACAGGTAGGTAATTATTCCTTAAAAGCAATCCAGAGTAACATTTATAAATGACAGCGTTAATCACAAGCATTCACTGTAAGAGAAAAAAACGTGATGAACTAGAGCAAATGGGTTTTATGCATGTGGTTACAGAGTCAGCAAGCAGAAATTCTCAGAGTATGATTTCTTATTTAGAATTACATAACCATCCATTTTTATTAGCACTAAATGCTTTCAGTTCTCTTTCAAATTTCTGCATGCAAGTGCCACTTCAAGGTGATTACTCCTCATTCCAGCAGTGAAGATGTAAAACTTTACATGGCTTCTAATGCAAACTTTAGGAAGTGCACTTGTTTCCAGATATCTACATTCTTTAGCTAAGCAAAATAATAAAACAAGATTTAAAAAAAAAAACTAACATACAATATAAAAATATTTTTACGCAGTGTTTTTCCCCCTCTCCCTTTTCAAATCAAAATTACTTTGGTGTTTTCATCTATTATACTGCAAATAAGTAAGGTCAAGTAGATAGCTAAGAATAGTGCAGAAGTGTCTCTAGTTAAACAGCAAGTTTTCACTGATGTTATTTTCATATCTGTATTTTGGCAGAATTGCCAGGTTCAAAGGTGATGGTTTCACAGCTAGCTAAGCAAATTGCAGAAATTGAATCATGTGTAAGAGAGCTGAGGCAATGCACCACCAGCAACCTAAAAGCTCTAAAAGTTAGAACAAAATTTTGGATTGCAGACCTTGAAGAACTTCCAGATAGGTTGAAGACATCAATGCAGGAAAAATATCCTTCTGTGAAGACAATGTTCCCCTTATTACTCATTGGTCCTTGTCAAAAAAATGCTGGCAAGGAAACAGCTGTGTGATAGTGATGGTGGCAGAAGACTGACCAGGCTTCTGAAACTGGGTTTTCATTTCTGCCATCACTGCAGGTTAATCATCATTGCAGAGGATTTTTATTTCAAACATTTAGAAAAGCGGCAGTTTCTAAAAAATGTTATTTTCTAACAGACATTTCCCTGACAAAATGAACACTTTTGGATGAATTTTAAATGTTTTCAATACCAATACTGTAAAAAAGCAGTCCTATTTCAGCTTTCCAGCACTTAGAATGGTTAGTCAGCAGCATAAATCATTTTATTATAGAGCTTTTACTAGAATGGCACAGCCAGATATTTGAGACAAGAGTGTGGATTCCATGCCCTTAAGAAAACTAAAGGACAGCAAGTGATTTCTATGTGCATTGCACATGAATTGACATAGACGGAGCCACTGCTTTTGCAGGGAATAAAGGATCACTCCAGAGACACTAAACAGGCTTTCAGATGTATATTCATATACCTTTAGGGACATAAAACTCTAAAAATAACTGACAAAGTGACTGAGAGTGTCTCTTGAAATATCTCTCTCTTTCGCTTGCATGCTTAGCCAACCAGGAAAAAGGGAGCTGTGAATCAGAAGCTATGAAGCCCCAGTTATTTTGAGAAGGGTGTTAACCATGACCACAGTGTCTCTGCAGTACATTTGCCTCATGTGCAGCAGCCTTGCATGAGCTCCTGGCTCCTGTAACCCTGCAAACACCTGGGTCAGCCACACTGCGTGTGTCAGGCAGCCCTGCCAAAACCAGGAGGAGTTTGTTTAATCACACCCCACCTCACTGTTCTTCCACTGCTCTGAACAATGTAAAGACAGGCAGGACTCCAGGCACCACAACCTTCTGTTAGCATTGCCCGAGTCATGGAATTAATCCCAAAACATTGGCATGAAACCCACACCCCAAGACGTTAAGAGGAAGTAATAAGGTAGGAAAAGGATAGCAAAAAACAGTCCTGTAAAGGAAAGGACAACAGACAGTTTGTTTAAAATAAATAAATAACCAAGTTATGCATACAGCATGTTGCAGATTTGTGCTGCCACTGATTGGCAGGAAACAGAGAGACACCAGAAAACATTCCAGCTAAAAGTTCCAAATGCAAATGAGCATCAATCAATAGATGCACTAGGTACTTCTACCACGGATGAGGTAATTAACCATTCTGAATAACTTAGCATTGTATCAAGAGTCACTTTGAAATAAACTCCAGTACATTTCATTAAACAGCAGCAGCAGCAAAATGATGAACTGGTCCTGCTATAACTATTTTAATTTCTGGGATAACAAAAATAAAACAAAGAATCCTTAATCCTGACTAATACTATTTCAATTATGTGAGGAATCAATACAACCTGAGATCTTGTAAGGGGCTACATTTTGATGTATGAGCATTTTCACCACGTAACTTAACATTTTCTATCTAAACTGAAATACCTTTCATTATAGTTCATGAAAAAAAAAACCCTACTGAAATCAGTTCTTTATTTACTATGAAAAGTCTGGTCAAAGGAGCTACCAAGTAAAGAAAATGTGATTCTGACATTAAATACTGTTGTAAAAAATGATGTTTTATTATGCAATCAAGCATGAAGTGCTATATATAAGTAATACCAGACACCCTTTCACTAAAGCTATACATACAAAAATATTTTAGCATACAGTTTTGATAAGTATAATTACTTTACTGCCCTGAAGACTTGTAGGTACATAGCTGTCACAAGTCATATTTGTTAATGATAATGACTTAAAGACTACAATGGTTTTTTCATTTATTTGTTACACCGGTTTTAGAAAGGTAGTATAATTACAGAAGAAAAATTATAACTCTTCAGTGCAACTAATAAGTTTTGATCAACTCCCATGCAAAACCCACTGAAGGAAATAAAGCATAAGACAGCTGCCCTTACTAGAGTACAACCAAAAGCATCCTTTTGCACAATCTCATTGAAAGATTGCAGAATTTTTTTTTTTTTTTTATTTCAAGTTAACTTTCAGGTCCACTAACTAGACCAGAAATCTTTATTCTTTCTAATCAAGACAGACTCCAAAAAAAGTCCTTAGGACAAAAATTAAAAAGGAAAACTCAAGTCAGTTGCCCTCAGAGTCAATATTCAGTTTAGAACACTATTTGACCAATATTTCAAACATGACTTTTTGTTTGACACTGGACTGTCACAGAACACAGGAATTTCAGACTAAAATTGACTTTTTTTGTTAACAGGTAAAATGCAAATGTGAGGTTACATTTATATTTGATACAATTTATTTACTAGTTCTATTCAGCATTTATGCATATTGAGATATTCATCTGCCCACAATGCAAGTGTTGGCTTTAACTTAAATTCAAGAATGACTCTGACTACTCAGCCACATGAAGAGGAAGGGGAATTGTTTTCTCTGTTTTAAATAATTTGCATGAGGTATAGAATTTCTTAGCCTGCTAACAATAAGGTTTGCTGATTTAATCTACATATATAATTGCTAAAATATATCTCTGAGTTGTGTCCCTTTTAAAATCATGGCAGTGCTCTTGCCATGTGTTAGCAGAGATGACAAGTGTGCTCATAAAGGACTTATGTCTTACATGGGAATAGCTGTGTTAGGTCAAATACAGTGGCATGCAGAAAAATCCCCCTCAGCAGTGCCACAAACTGTGAAAAGAAAATGTGATAGAAGATATTCAGTACCATCTCCACTGGATCAATTTCTAGGTCAGTTGTTTGTCCTTTAAAAACTGTCAAAGCAAGACAGATGTTCACAACTCTAGTTCTTTTAAATAATATGCTACAGTTGAAATCTAAAATATGCCTTACTGTAGCTTCTGACATTCTTTTAGATTGAAGAATAAGTTTGTCCAGTGTGAGGAGAGAAATGTAAAATAAGAATAGAGGGTCCTCAGGTACCCACTCTGGCTGTGACACACACGTCACATGGCAGCATACAGCAAAAACGCTACTGGTGATCTCACAGCTTCAGGGCAAAGGGTTTGGAGAATGGCTCATTGATACCTGCTGCTTTAAACTGTGCTTCTGCCATTCATTCCATATGCTTTTGCAGAGCTTTCATCCCATTAAGGAAGTAACTCTTTTTGGGATCACTTCTAAACTAGGTAATTTGAGCTCCATTAATTTTTGCAGGAATTTCCTTCACTCACATAGGAGCTAATTAGCTGAAGTCCTGAAACAATCTGCAGTGAAACACAGAAGTTTCTCACCGAGGCAAAAGAGCTCTTCCTTTTGCCAATGCTAATTGTTCCATGAAGTTAAACAAGATTAGACCTCCACTAAAGAGGGCAGGTTCTGCTTTGAAAAACTTGGGCACAGACTTCTGAACTATGAAGACAATTTGAGTCAGGTAATTTAAGCCAGCTGCTAGACAGTGAGAGTTTTCTAGTCCTGGTATTAACACATACCTAGTCCTGGAAGGATTAATGAGACCCTTGGGAATTAATAAATTCTTCCATGTAGTATTAAACAGCCTCACTCTTACAAATGCTGAGTGTCTTAATGACCAAAAAAAAAAAACCAAAAAGCTCAGCTTCTTTCAGTATTTCACATCATTCATTTTACTGCCTACATACTGATGGATACAAGACATTTAATAAACACATGTATTCAAAGCCACTTTCTTCAGCCTCATGATTTTGATTTTTTCTCATATTTTTGTTCATAGCACTCCACATATTGTGCTGGCTCACACCAGGAGGGAATTCACACTTTTGGCCAGTCTTGCTCTTACCACCCTCTATCACTTCAAAGCTGACTTATGCATCCATCTTTTCTGTTCCATGAGGATCATCATAACGGGTGACAAAATACATACAAAACTTACTTTAACTCACTTTTAATGACATTATATGTTTATGTAGCAATAAAACCCCAGCACCTGACTTGTATTGAAAAAGAAAAATAGAGAAAAAAGTACATTGCATAGTGGGGTAGACAAAGAGGCACAAAAAGCATCTTCTAATCTCACGAAATGATTCTATAGCAAAAAGGAGAGAGCTGGCTGTTGGGATCAGTATTGCTGAACAGAAAGAAGACAAAAATAAGCAATATTTTACTTCACATTATTCTTTTTCCACAGACCAATCCATTAAGCCTGTACTTAGATAAAGAATTTATAACAAAAAATGTGGAATAATAATTTAGAGAAATAAAGTATCAAGGACTGAATTGTGGTTGTGACAAGTAGCTTACAATAGTTTGATGTCTATGAGCAGTGTAATATGTGGATCCTGAAACTGATAAGCCTCTTCTATTCATATTCAAACATGAATAACATCAAATGGCATGATTGTGCAATATAAATAATACAAGGAACCTACCAATACCATAACTTGCATTATGTAAGTAAATAATTTACATGTTTAATTAAAGTTGGGAAATAGCATTAGCTTTGTATAGTTACCAAAAAACAAAGTGATCAACAACCAAACCAATCATATCTCTGTTATTCAAAGGGGAAAAGTGGCAAATCCCAAACATTCTGATCAGATTTAAAAGTCAACATCTTGTGAAAAAATATTAAATTGCAACATTGAAATTTCTATCCACAAAGGTAGAAAGATTCTGTTGTCTCTTTTGACTTCTGATAATAAACTGGGCATCAGCAATGCCAAAGTTGGCAGAACAATAGATCCTAACAAGAACTGTGAAATAGTCAAAACTGACACATCTGTCTTAAAACAAAATGAAAAGTATATTTGATAAGAGCTGATTTCACCTTCTCATAGGGGTCTTTGCATCTTTTATGCATTGAAAGGAAAGAGTAAATAAGATCATATTAAATCGGATATTTTAAGAGGAGTTTACTGCAGGTTTTCATTGGCCATTTGCTTAACAACTGAATCTGAATGAAAAGTGCACTCCACTTATCCAAATCCTAGCAGTTCAGAAACTGGGCTGGATATACATGCAGAACTAAACAGTTTATGAATAATGCAGTGCTAATAACTAGAACAAATATATTTTAAAAAAAAACAAACAAAGGATTAATTAATTGGGAATCCAAGATTCTCTATAAAAAAAAACTTAAAGCCTTGCTAAAATCCATGTAACATGAATTTTCCAGTCATTTTAGCAAGCACATGGAACACTAATTGTTTTCATGCTTTCACTAAGTTATCCTGTTTCCAGCATCCTACTTCAACATGAGTATTGCCCATTAATGTGTTGGAAGAAAAAAAACAAAAACACCTCCATAAAGAAATAGGAAAAAAGGATTTGTATTAAACCTGCATCAGCTGGAGAAGAAACAACTCTAGTTTTAGTTACACCTGGATCTGAAATTTTTTTTTTTTTTTTTTTAGTGCCATTCTGTGAATTTCACCTTTTCAGAAGGATAGTCTAGCAAAATGTTCTTGTGGAAGAGGGTGCAGTGGCAGCTGTGGCTATAGGCAGGGTCAGACCTGAGAGAGCACAGAGAAACAACATCTGAGCACCTCTCCCCAAGCCTCTTTCCCAGAAACCTCAGGGGAATGTTTATGATCAAAGCTTCTCATCCAAAGAAGAGCAGAAGAAACGCTGCCTTGGCAGCAGGAAGCATATGTGGATCTCAGTGTCATCCCTCTCTTTCCCTGCCAGATTGCCTGCACAAGTTTCTCCTCCTCCACCCCCAAGCTTAGATGTGATACTGTGCAGATGAAGTCAAACCCACTTATTCTGGCGTTGAGATGGCAAGAAACAAACTCATCCATCACCTTCTGCCATTCAGGCCTCTAGTATTGTCACCAGTATGCTGTCCTGGGAAAACATTTGCCTACTGTCAGCTAGCTGACAGCAGCTTTGCTTTTTGTATTTTAAGATTCCCTGGAATATAAGGACAGCTATCATTAAAATTATCCTAGATTCTCTTCATACCTATTTAGAATTTAAAACTGGGTGTCAAGGTATGCCTGTCTGTATTAAAAATTAACTAAAGCCATCTTAAGTAACTAATTTTTGTTATTATTATTATATCTTGGTTTTCACATATTTTTGCATCACTGTTAATTTATTCAACTTAGACCTACTTTGCAGCATGTAGAAGTATTTTGTATTGCAGGAATATGGTAATTAATGAAAAGATCTATAAAATGTTTAGCATATATTTCTTTTTCAATTTTTTGACATTTGACTGAAATTGAAATACTTCATTAAGATAGCATATTGCATAAGATACAAATACACATAGCATAAGATCTCATGTTGGCATAAAGAGTGCAGGATATTATCAGATTCCTCTCTTCAGCCCCTTTCTACTTCCCATGGCACCCTACCAACCAAAAATATTTTTCAAGCAGTAAGGGGTAAAAGAAATAATTGCTTAACAAGAAAACTGCCTTATACTTGAAGTTCATGTTTATTCTAATATTTATTTGAACACATTTAATTTTCCAAGATTGCTACTATTGCATTACTATTTTCTGTAACATTACATGCAGATACCTAGATTTCTACAGCTTTATGGCCCAAGATCATCAACTGTAATATTCATGGTTGTTTAAATATGTTACAGTTTTTAAAGTATGCAACTACTTCTTTGAAAGCTGCAAGTTGTTATATTCTGCTGATATTAATTATCCTATGTCAAATCTGCCAGCTCTCCTACATTTGTATATAAATCTACAATGTTCAAATCTATACAGTGTTCTCCTATGCTTTACAAAGGATTCTCCTGGTTCAAGAACATCCATTAAAAAAAAATCTTCTAGATTAAGATTTGCTAGAATAGTTCAGTTAGGCCATTTGGATTAATCTCTATTAAATTCTATTAAGACCTTTTCCTAAGGGTAGTGCTCTCATATAATAAAATCCTGTAAACACAAGGTCGGACAGTGAACCATGGCTAAGCTCCACAAAATTAAATTCAGGAAATGCAAGGTTTTTCTTTTTGTTCATCTAATCCTTGGATAAGTTATGGTCAATGCTACACAGGAAACACTTGGCAGACACGTCCTTACATGCCTGTGCAGCAAACAAACTGCAATCTCATCTAGCTGGGCATAATGGGACTCTCACCCCTGTACCAAAGTTCTCCCAGCTTTCACATCCAGGCTTCTCCAAGGAAACTGCAAGGCTACGGACTGGCAGGGCTGCCACTGACAATCTTTTGTCTTTCCTTGGCAGTGGTGTAGAGAGTAGCCAAGATTAAAAAGTCCATCATTTTAGTCCTGGCCTCAAAACTATCAGAATGCTGTAATTTCCAAAAGTACAATACACCAAACATGAATAGAAAGTGCTTACTAGATATTAAAAAATATTTTTTAAAACACCCAACATTAGCTCTGAAGATCATCTACACTGAGGTCAGTGGTTACAAAAGAAGTCATCACAAAATCTATGTCTGAAACTCTTTATTTCAGCTATCTTCATTGGTCAAGAACAAAAATTCTCCAAGTCTAAGAGAATTAAAGTATTTCATGTGCTAACTTGAGGAAATGTGGTGTGAAACTGGCATTTTTCACAATGATGGTTGCACCCTTAGTTGGAAATAATCCCCAGGGCTTTAATCACAGAATCACTAGGTTGGAAGAGACCTTTAAGATCATCGAGTCCAACCCATGCTCTAACACCTCAACTAAACAACAGCACTGAGTGCCACATCCAGTCTTTACTTAAACACGTCCAGGGATGGTGACTCCAATACCTCTCCAGGCAGATGATTCCAGTACTTTATCATTCTTTTTGTAAAAAACTTTCTCCTAACATCCAACCTAAATTTCCCTTGGTACAGCTTAAGAGCTGTGTCCTCACATTCTGTCCGTTGTTGCCTGGAGAAAGAGACCAACCCCCACCCGAATTACAGCCACCCTTCAGGGAGTTGTAGAGAGTGATAAGGTCACCTCTGAGTCTCCTTTTCTCCAGGCTAAACAACCCCAGCTCCCTCAGTCGTTCTTCATATGGCTTGTGCTCCAAGCCCCTCACCAACATTGTTGCCCCCTGTGGATGCTCTCAAGGGTCTCAACGTCCTCCCTAAACTGAGGGGCCAGAGCTGGACACAGCACTGAGTGTCCTTCCTAAACTGAGGGACAGAGCTGGACACAGCACTCAGTGTCCTTCCTAAACTGAGGG
>WAAE01011265.1:0-27110 GCA_013400495.1 Nicator chloris | reverse complement strand
TGCCCATCCACCCAACTGCTCCAGGTCTCTCTGCACAGCCCTCCTTCCTTCCAAAATCAGAGTAGTCATTCAGAGTGGTAGCATTGGAAGTCCTCAAAACTTCCTCTTTAAACCATTTATCTAATTCAAGAAAGGAACATTTTCTACTTCCAATACATGAGTAGCATTTCAAAAACATTAAAACAATTCTCTACTCAAAATTCTTCATTTTAAAAGAGACTTCATTGGAGGAATCAAGGAACTTGGTTATTTTTCTTATATGCTCCCTACTTGGCAGAAGTGAACATGGAATTGTAAACCAGCAAAATGCAGCACCAGATTTTTTTTTCTGTCTGTTCAACACACCAATGAGCATGACTGTTGAAATGACCATGAGAATACAAATGGAAAAAAATCCTCTCAAAATTCAAAAGGAAATGTTTTAGGAAGACTTTTCTCACATTCCCTGTTATTTTTTTCAACAAATATTAAAAATAGTCATTGGTGTTCTGATCTCTGTTACCACAAAAAAATTATCTCCATTTAAAGAGAAAGAACCATGAAGCTTTACATGAAGTTTTGAGGTCTACCATTCCTGATTTTTCTAATGTCATGAGAGAAAAAAAAAAAAAGTCAGTGTCGCACAACAAAGAACTTGGCAAAAGGCACTTCAAGCTAAAAAAACCACCCTAATGTTGTTTTGCAAGGTAATAAATCCAATATCACTGAACAATTAATTACTGGCATTAGGAAGTAGATTCAATGCTATGTCTGGCAGCCTCTTATGAGGAAAGCCATTCTAAATCTGTTTAAAATGGGAAACGTGGCAAGAGATGACCCAATACACTTCTTGCACCCTTTGTGGTGTAACTTAGTTATGTTTAGATGCCTTTTTTTTTTTTTTTAATCTCTAGAGGGAAAGAAAAATTGAGGTTCATACACCTGATCCAAGACTTTGTTTATTATGACCTGAACTTTTCTGAAAATGCTGCATTAGAAGGCAGGTGTGGCACAGAGTTGTCCTCTCTTGGCAAGGAGCAGAAGTACATGGATGAAATAGAACCTGCTCTAGGAGCAAGGTACTCAAGTTATCCAGGAGATGTGTCTGCAAACCCTTTAGCAGGCCTATTTTTGATATAGCTATCATGCTTGAGATTTCACCTGCCTGGTAACCCGGCTGAGGTTGAAGAGAAGTCTGCTTTTAAGAACATGTAAACAGTATGGATATTCTGTCCACCTTAGATGTATTAGTAAGCCAAACCTAGAATATTTTTAACAGAATGAATCTCCTGAAACATTCAACAAGTAAACCTGGAATCCAGTTACTGAAAGTGTGAGGGAATAAACTTTGCTTTGCTGTTATGTCCAAGGAAACTGTATCACACAGAAGAATTGAAGGAAATAAGTTACTGGTAATAAGTAGGTAAGATCAGTGATGGAGGAGGTACGACTGACACCAAAGAAGGCTTCAAGCACCAGCACCTTGTTATCTAAAAGTCTCCCATACCTTTTCTATGCAGCCTCCCATGGGCAGCTCCACACAGCTCTGGCTCTTTCTCTCCTTCTCCTCTCTTCCTTCTGCAGTTCCAGCTGGCTCCTTCCTGTCCCCAGCACGGCCACCTGACCCTGTCTGTCCCTCATACAACACCTTACCTGTCTGTCCCTCGCAGACCTCCTGTCCCTCCCTCCTCACAGCACGGCCAGCAGACTCCCACTGCCCCTCTGCCAGCTCACTCACTCTGTTCTCACACCCACGGCTGTGAGGGCAAGGCTGCTCCACTCCTTGGTCATCAGCACAGCTGCAATACATCGGGGCAGGATTGCCTTCAGCACTAGTCTGGCTGTCCTCCCACAGATCAGCTTTGCTGCAGGCAGAAACTCCTCACAGGACATTTTTTTTTTTTTTTCCTAACAGGCAGAATTGTTAGTGAAACAATAGTAAGAAAGTACAAGATATTACCAAACAATTCATTGACCAGTTAAAAAAACCCAACAAAACGTGAAGACTGATTAATCCCCCTATCTTCCCACAGGTCTGAGACAGAATGTATTGGCCCAACACTAACAGTTATATAATATTTATTTTTCTTCAGTAGAGGAAATTGTGAGATCAGTGCAAATAATTAAAATACATTTAAGCTGATTAAAACATGTATTTTATGCAACACCCCCACAAAAGCATAAATTTTGCTTCAGTAGGAAAATGGGCAATTCAGCTGTGGGCTATTTTGATGTGTGTAGTTTGAGTTGGCAGCACTCTTTGATCCATGCCCTTCAGGCAAATTTGACATCTATTTCACCTGAGGCAGGCATGGGTTTTTTGAAGGGTATTTTTATATAATGAATGACTGACTGCTAGAAGTCCTGTCATTGTCCTCCTCTGCCTCTTCAGATCCGATTTGCAGGCCAGGTGAATCTCATGACATGTCTCCTGGTAAATCAAGCAGGGAGAAGAAATGCCTGAAATAGTCCCCATCGTGCTGACACCAGAAAATCTAGATGATGAGTGATTTGGAGAATCTGAGGAGAAACTCGGCTTAGCCTTACATTCATTTCAGACTAGGATAGCAATTTTGAAGGAAATTCAATATTTCAAATAGTATATTGGATAGATTCTGTGAAGAAAAAACCACCACAACTCCTTCAAATAAAATCTGTTTTTCCCTCTTAGATCTCAAATATTCTGCTTGTATGCATTTGCTGTATTTCCTTTGATAAAACACTTATTTGATATAATTTTTGTTTATTTTAACTATGAAATATTTATTTCTAGGGCAAATACTTATATGCTAGTTTTATTACACACCCGAGTTTACTTCAGAAAGGCTGTGTGACCCATTGGTTAAGGTGATGGACATTTTTATAATTGCCTAGATAATTAAAGTAAATCGTGGACATAAAACCAGGATCACTACCAAAACAATTGTGAGCCTTCCCAACTGTTGCCTTAGCAAAGTTCTCACTCTGGTTGTCTCTTCTAGTGATTACAAGGTGAACTTCTTTATTTATTTGTCTTTCATTCCACACATTCTACAGCAGCAAAAATACTCTGCCCATGCATAAGAGCTAATCAGTTAGGAATAAGTAACGGATAAAATATTTCTAGAGGCAAAAAATCCAGAGGGGAAATAAAAAAAAACCCTTGCCCTTTCTCCATGCAATTTGATTTCCTGAAAATATGAAAACATTTCTACTCACAAGTCTGCTACAGCAATTTGAATCCTTTTTATCTCCCAAAGAGCAGCTGTGCAAGGTTTTGTTTTGTGCAAATTCAGCATAAAAATGAGAAATTAGTTATCCACCTATAAATATTTTTTTCTGCTTTTAATGAACAGTAAATTCTTTCAGTAGCTGTCCTAAGGAGGAAGGAATATGGCCAGAAATATATTTAAATATTGTGGCTCTTCAGTACTATTAAATGAAAATAAGGAGGTAAGTTTTTGCTTTTCCTCTGGGCAAGGAATGTTCCCCATCTCCAGCTTAATTGTACTGATCTTTCTTTGGCCAAAATTGAAAATTCATTAATTTTAGCCAGACTGAAATAATGTGGTTGGTTTACAGTGATGATGTTTCACGCAGTGCTTAATAATGAATATCTGACTGCATATTAAACACACAGCAAGGTAGTTGATGTCTTTGTGCTAAAGAAGAATACCTAGAAGGGAAGTTGCCTCATAAACTTCTTCATAACATAGGGCCCTTCTGGAATATAATTTCTACTAAAATAGGCAAAAAAAAACAAACCATAAAATCCTTCAAGAAAAAAATCTGATTTGGATAAAGATGTAGATATACTCTCACAGAGATAAATATATGTATGGTATAGATATATATAAACCTATGTTAACAAAGTTCAGAGCAAGATTTTATAGATAGTTAGACATCACAGGTATAAATTAAATGAGATTTTTTTTTTAAATTTTGTTCTGTGCTTACCATAGAGCATATTAAAAGGACCTTTAGGGCTGTGAATATACGTCCTTGCTATACTGCATGTGTATGTGCAACACCTTTCTTAATACCTATCAGAAGAATAACTATGTCTCTGCAAAAAAAAATGCAAAAGAGTGGACAAACTGGCAAATTATTTGACAGCAAGGAGAAATGCCTCATCTCAACATTCATGCCATACACCTTAAGTGAAAAAGAAAGGTTGAAAACATGGAAGTGAATTGATTTCAGCAGGTTTGTGACTCGAAAAGCCACCATCTTATCTTTGGAATACTAGTCAAAGAAAAATGTTTAATGGAATTCAAGGGCAAAAAAAATCCATTTTTAATGCATCAAAATATGTTAACTGTATTTTTTCTTCTTCTATAATAAGATAACTCATTGACTTGCAATAAGGAATCCCATTTCTTCATCCATAATGGAAAATCTCTACCTTATCAAAAAATAAAATTTACTCAGTCACTGTACTTTTGACAAAGAGGAATTTTCTGTCCCAGAGTTTCAGGTTATGGTCTTAATCTCAAAAAAACAGATAAACCAAAGACAAAGCCAGAAAACTCACACTGAAGTGAAATCCAAAAGAAGTTGTTGGAGACGGGGGTTAGTTTGTTGTTGTTTTTGTTGTTTTGGTTGTTTGTTTGTTTGTTTTGTGGATTTTTTTTTTTTCTGTTTGGTTTTTGGTTTTATGTTTTCTTTCTAATAACCACACCTGTATCTTTTCTCTCTCTATGTCCTGACTAGAGATGTATCTTTCTTCTCTGGAAAAGCAGACTCATGAATCCAATGAAAAGACACCGAGTAACATCTGAAACCACGTCAGAAGTGAAATATAATAAATAAAAAACTTGACCAACCCCCCATTTCTCTCTCTGGATACTGTAGTAGCTTATCCTTAGCTACATGGCAAAATCCTTCATAGCCACTCTCTTACATTCCCTTCCCACCAGGGAAAGAAAATGAATGGAAAAACTCATGGATGAAGGTTAAAAAAAACCCCAAAAAACAGGGAGATCATTTACCAATCACTGTTGTAGGGAAAAAGAAAACAAAACATGACTTAAGGAAAGTTAACCTATTTCTAATTTAAACAGAATTAGATGGTGATAAGCAAGGATGAAAACTAAAACACCTTGCTCCCACGCCAACCCTTCTTCCCAGGCTCAGCTTCATACCTGCATTCCCTTCACCCCACGTGGCACAGGGAGGATGAGGAAAGGGGGCTGTGGTCAGTCCATAACAACTCCTTTCCAACATTCCTCACGTGTTTCTTCCTCCTCCAGCATGGATCCTTCCACAGCCTGGAGTTCTTTAGGGCCACACTACTCCTGCATGGAGTCCTCTCCACAGGCCACATTTCTTTCAGGACATTCCCTCCTGCTCCACTATGGGCTCTTCCATGGGCTGTGGGGGAATCTGCTCCGATGGCAGGAGCAGCTCCTCCCTCTCCTTCTTCACTGACCCTGGTGCCTGCAGGATTGTCTCTTGCTCTTTTCCTCCCTTTTCCTCAGTCTGTCTGGCTTCTTTTCATGCTTTTTAAGAAAGTTCCCTGGGGCGTCACCCGAGGGGCTGAGCAGTGCCTGTGGTGAACCCTTGGAACTGACAGAATCCATCCATGTCACTCAGGAGCAGCCCCAGCTGTCCCTCACAGAGCCACCTAGCCCTGGAACAGACATTCCAGACAGAAACACCTTGTGTTGGGAGAGCACAGTGTTTAGGGGTCAGGTTCCCCACCCCAGCCCAGCTTTAAATCCGTGGTTTCTGCTGTTCTGTGTGCCAACCAGCACTGTAGGTTCCTGAGTGGTCAGGAACACTGGAACAACCTTGGAAGTGATGCCAGACTGCCACCACTGCCTCCCTGTAACACCTGCCAAAATGAATGATACTCTTAAAACTCCTGCTATTCTTCAATAGCATCTCAGCTAGAAGCTCCCAAGGACTTCACAAACTGACATGATTTCTCAATACCTCACAGAAAATATTACTGTACTATCCATGAAAAACTATTTTAGGAATTTTTTTGTATCTGTTAGTTGTCTACACCCTAATATCAGAAAGGGCTCCATTTTGTTCTGGTTTTGGCACTGATGGTCATGTCTAATAAACTGGTGTACTGTAATTTGTATTATTTTTCCCCACTGGCACGGCTGGAGAATATTCATTTCAAATTTGAAATGGATTTGTCCCAGCTGCCATGAAACCATTTACACTGTAAAGAACAGTGAGATTTTCCAAATTGCTTGGAACTTGTTCAGGTGGCTGGCAGAGAGATGTCGCTGCAGGTAGCAAACCCATTCTGCTCAATACAAAGGCCAGGCCTGTACATTTATTGGTTTTATACTTCATAATAAAATTATAATTCACAGAGATGCTGAGCTAGAGAAGTAAATAAACCTCCCCATGGCTGTGCAGCCCTCTCTGTGGATTGCATCCAAGGACCCTTGGATCCCACTCAAGGCCTTAACTCAGATGTTTATGCACAGGCATTTCTAAGGCACTCAACACTCTAGTAGCATAGTCCTTTGAGAACATAATAAGACAAGCTTTACAATATGCTTTGAAATAAAAGAAGGGTCATTACACCTTTTTACAAGTAGAAATATTGAGTCCAGGTACTCAAAGAGTACTCAAAAGTGCAAGGACCTCTTTGCTTAGTCACCTGAGAAATGTAATTTATGATTGCTCTAAAGGAGAAAGGTAATTAACTGGGGAGGTATGGGAGGTGATATTTGGGGGAGGGCTGGAAATTAGCTTTCAATTTATTAGAGGAGTACAATTGTCTTGGAGCATGGCTAGAACACTGTTCTATGCTTGTGTGAATAGGAACTCTGTCAGGCTACTCACTCATACACACACAGGGCACTGAAGCCCCCAGAACAACAAACACCAACAGCTGCCCCCCTGTAACCCAAGAGCAGCCCCATCTGTGGCCACAGTGCAGAAATGACTGTGACCAAGAAAGATGTGTAACAGGGCTGAAAAGGCAACTGCATTAATGTCCAGGGCTTAACCAGAGCACTGGGTGCCAAGGACAGCCTCACAGGACGTGTCATATCTTCCAAAGTTCTGCAACACTCAGGCAGGAACTGCCTGCACTGTGAAACTCTGCTGTGCAGAGGAGCATTAAGAGATCTTATTTTACCTTTGTTAGATAGTATGAAAATTTTCACTAGTCAATTCTTACATTAGTTGCATCAACAACCTCCAGTTACTTTAAAACCCAGAGGTGGAATACCCTTGACCTGAATTTAATCTTATTGCCAAAATCTGTATATGTGTGCCTTAACTGCATAACTACTGCTTATTTATGGGTTTCTTATTTATTGAATTTTGAAAGAGTGAGAAAGTGATAGATAGTGGCCAGGATTAAATATCTGCATGGTTGCAAATCGCAAGTTGCAAAAAATACCTATGCTTAATATAAGTGATTTGACACTTATATATTGTTCTTTTTTTCCCTGATTTTAGCTCCATCTAGTATGTGTCTCGTAGGATCGCTTCATTTTATGCTTAATTTTTTCTTAATCTTTCCAGATGTTAAGAATGCTGCAGTTTAATTGAGAAGCTAAGTGTGAAAGAATAGTGTATTACCCACATTTTTTAATTATGGAATTGAATGACATGTCCAAGGTCATGTAAAACAAGAAGAACTTGAAAGAGTTCATCAGACTTACCCTTTAACAGTCTATCTCAGCCCTGTGCTGCTATATGTTATACTCAGCCTTAATCACAGAGTTCCATATTATTTTTATGCATTTAAACAGAGAACCAAAAGCTACTGCGTGATTACAGTACAGAAAAGGAAACATACTTGTATGTGTATTTGTTTTAAATACAGAAGGAGAACAAAAATCTAAACCTGAGATTCTTATGACAAACACAAGAGCCTTTCAAAAGCTTCTGCAGGTCAACCAGCCTAAGATATTTCATATTTGTTTTGAGTATAGCTGGAGACCTGAACGCCCCTCTGCACATTACTTTCCTGTCATCCCTTCTACATCTGTCTCTCACCATATACTTCTCTATTTGAGTTTTTACGTTGTCTCTGTCTCTAGGTTAAACAGAGCAGAAGTGAAGGAATAGTCTGAGAGTTTCTTAGCTGCTAAGTTTGTGAACAGTTCAGGAGGTGACTAAAAATTTAGTATACACTGGTGCAAAAAAAAAAAAAAAAAAGAAAGAAAGAAAAGAAAAAAAATCACACATACTATGAAGTTCCTAAAAAAAAGAGGACCTGGACAACATGGGAAGTCAACATATAGTTGACAACTGAAAATAATCTTCTGTCTCTGAACTTGCAGTCCATACAGCACATTATTTGTCTGTAACTATAAAGCAAATATTTCCACTTTCAATTTTTACTCATCTCTAGCAATATACAGTAGAAGAAACAAGGAACAAACCTTCATACTTTATCTGTGGAGCCTTTATTTGGGTAACCAATGTCACTGTGCTAAAGTGGCTTCCAAACAGACTCCTGAGTCTTTTGTCTTTTTATCCTGGAATAAATGAATCCATTTATTTTCTCTTTTCTTGAGAAGGTCATATTTTGTACAAATTTTTAGCTTAAAAAAATAAAAAAGAAATCTACCAAAAAATGAACTTAAAACATTCCAAAAATGAGCCTTAGGAATCACTCTAGATGAAGAGACATTTTAGACCAAAGACTTGTTTGTTTTTTTTTAATTTGTACAATGAATATTTTACCTTTTAATTCTTCGGCAGAAGAAACATGTTGGCTTGTGGGAATTTCAGTGTTGGTTATTTTACGGCCCTTTTATTATCCTAATAACAGACTGAGCATTCTTAAGGAACTGTTCACAAGTAGCTGAAGAAGTCAGTGTGGATATGTGCAAGCAGGATCAGGCTGTTATGCCCTGACTGACCCACAAAAGGGAGCATTTAGTTATGCAAATGCACTTGAAATGAAAGCAGACACAAGAGATCATGTTACCATTACAAAATTATGATGTTATATTCTTTGCTGATGATTGTGATCCGGAATAAAGAAACTCATGACTTCAAGAAATAACAGCTGGCCGCCTCAGCATCTTTGTGTCTTAAGTATTAGACACAAATAACAAATTAATATAGGTCAGAGTTTAGCTACTTCGAAACAGGAAAGGACTTTGCTCACTCAATAATGGGCTTCTGGAAAGGTGCTAAGTAAATAAAATTAAAGTAGAGAAATATTGTCTTTTGTTCTTAGGCAAATGGACTTTTTCTTCCAAAGAAGCCCATGAGAGGAAGCTAGGGGTCAGCATTTAATCTTTAAACACTACATGACCATGAAACCATGTTATGATTTATGTAAATATACCGTGCTGAGGCGAGTCTCTGTGCACCTTAACACTTTGCCATGCATTCCAACACGGCTTTCAGAGATCAAAAAGCCCAAGGCCCTTTATTTGACAAAAAAAAAAAAAAATCACAATGAAGCAGCACAGGCATTTGTTGAGAGAACCTGGCTTAATTGCCACAAAAGATTAAATCGAAACCTTTGTATAACTAAGAGCAGAAAGAATCCCAGATGAGCTCATTTTCCAGAGAAGGTGTTTACACAGCCTGCCTAAAGGGCAGGAACAGGTAGCAAAGCACACCAAAGTTCTCCAGTGTAAGCAAAAGGGAGATGCTGCTTGATGACACTGTCAGATCATCACAGGCTGGTACGTGGAACACTATAAAATGGAACAGAGCACACCTAAGGAACATTCTGGGCATCACTCTTCTGTGGAGGTCCCAGCTGACAAAGTCTCACTACAAAGCTGAGAGTGGCATGCCAGGAGTTGTAAAATTGGTGTATTTGCAACGTGAGCTGAACTATTATAATCAGGTCAGAGCTAGTCTGAGTCTCATATAAGAAATCTCATATAACTTTGAAATTAGATTTTGGTAATGGTTAAAAAAATGATCAACAAAAACACACATATGAAAAAAAATACAAAACCAAAAAATGTCAAATGCTTTTGTGGTATCTATGGAGGTTTACAGAGTCCACAAGAGGAATTAATAAAAATTACTTAGGGTGTTCCTAAAGTCAGTTTCAAAGCATTTCTAAAAAATTACGTTTTAAAAAAATATTTTTCAGTTTTACAGCAAAACCTGTACAAGTAATCTCAGCTAACTTTAGGGTTCTACAAGGTTATTACGGACACTAAGATAGTAATTTTGTATTTAATGTGTGGTGAAATGGTAAGAAATCGCCATTTTCAAGATGCAATTAATTTAGCTTCTTTTAGATGTCTACTTCAGGATGCAAGTAATTATCTTAGTGATACTGATTAGAACTCTGCTGATTACAACAGACACTTGGCATGATTAGCTTAGAGACAGATAGCACCAGAGATTAAGATATGTAACAAACCAAATGAGAAGGCAAAGGAAGGATTTTGAACCTAAGTCAGAATGACTCAAATTCAAATTTGATGCCTGGAAGGAAAACTCCAGCCCTTCCCTTTCTGACTGTGACCACAGGTCCTTGTGCTGTCTTTTGGGCAGGAGGTGGAGGAGCTGTGGCTGCAGGGGCTGTGGGACAGGCTGGGGTAAGGCCCCAAGCCAGGTGCTCCGGGTGGGAGCTGCCACTCCTTGCAGTGAATGTGGCAACTGGACTCTGCCCTTGAGCAACTTCTTGTGCCAGTAGGCTGTTGGGTAAAGGAGAACAGCTGCTGCCTTTCCTTTACTCTCAGGACACATTTACAGATCCCAACCCAACACCATTTCTCACTCATGGGATGCTTTTCAGTAATTACATCCCAGAAATTAGTTTTCTAGTAGTACAGAATGCCTACAGGTTAGACACATCTAAATTCTTTTTCAGGTTTGTCCCAGAGTTCTAGGTCTAGTAATGTCATCTAAGTATATACCAACACTTAAGATGTGTTGATATAAACTTAGATGCAAAATCTTTAGAGATGGATATTTACTCAATGAACAAGTGTGCAGAATCAAAGTTTAGGATGTGAAAGTCAGATTCTACTGAAAATTAAACTACTTCACCTTGGCTAGACTTTGCTCTCAGTCTACAACATGCAGGTGTGAAAACTTTGGTTTTGTTTTCACCACAAGATATTGTCCTTTGAATTTATTATCCAAAGCTGGTTAGATATAATTCTGAGTGAAAATCTTGGTGCTTCTTTGAAAGCATGCTTCATATCATATAGCATCTGCAGGATTAATCTTCCAACATTAATATAATCAAGTTTGTATTAGCACACTATTTGCTGGTAATTGACACCTAATATAAACCTAAGTAGAAATCAAGTCTATTTTTATTTTCTAAGGCATTCCACTTAATATATAACTGCTTCTAATTTTAGTGATCATAGTGAGTCTCTTAACAATTTCAGCATGTATTTTTACTGATTAATACTTTAGTTCCTATCACGATGCTGTAAAAATCATATCAGTTATGATGTTAAATGATGTAAAGCTATTCCATCATTGATATGAACTTCCAGTATATTTCATGTGTGATGCATTTTCCAGCTTTGGGTACATCATTTATAGGTGAGTGGTTACTGGATAATCAGCACATCTCTGATATTTTTCAAGCAAGCAGAGAAGTTCTAAAGTAGTTTCAGAAGGAAGAAATGAGGTTTGTTGGCAGAGGCAATACCTTTTATTAGGCCAGCTGATATAATGGAGAACAATCAAGCAAGCTTTCCAGCACTCAGTCATGTAATCAATTCTTTCTGAAAAACCTATGTGAGCACAAAAGGAGAGTAGAATTTGAAATCTTATTTTAGCCCTTCATATGTGGAATAGAAGGAACGTAAATTTGAAACAAAACAACTTTAAAATTATTCTTTCAATTTGTAGATTTAAGTATTTATAAATAATATTTTTTTTAGAATAAGACATTAATTTCTGTTAGTGTACTTCTGGTAATATCATGGGACATAGCCAGATTTTTGTCCTAAAAAAAAATACTTTTTCTACATACTTCCTCTATCTTATATACCTTATAAAAAGCACAAGATATCTCATCTTCATGTAGAAACAAATTTCAAGGTCATCAAAAACAGAGGGGGAAAGAAACATATACAGGCATCTGTGTACACACAATGGTTACTTAATAATTTTCTACATATTTTTAAATACATAAGTATGGGCATTTGGTTCAATAATGCTTTTCCCTTCAGCATTAAACCATTCACACTACACAAAAAAACCAAAACCAACAAACAAAAAAGCTTTTTAAAAGGGAAAAAATCCAACTGTATACAAGTAATATGGGAGACTGCAAGAATCTGAGGGTAATACATAACATTACAATGAATGTAAACATGAAAGAAACTCAGAATTAAGGCAGGATAAATGTGCTGACTTTAGCTTCAACATAAGCAGGTTTTCAAAGAGCTAACAATCAACCTTGCACATCCTCGCCATAGGATCTTCTGATGATTTAAAATTTACAGAGGTTGAAGGAAGTTACTAGTTTTCTCTTATTAAGTGTGAATGGTCTATTCCTTTCCTCAACACGAGGAAAAAATATTCCCAAAGAGCGATGGAGCAGGTGAAGGGACTAGAGAAAAAGTCTGTCTTATGAAGAGCAGTCAAGGGAGCTGGGGGTGTTTAACCCGGAGAAAAGAAGGCTCAGGGGAGACATTATCACTCTCTACAGCTGCCTGAAAGGAGGGTGTACCCAGCAGGGAATCGGTCTCCTCTCAGCAGTAACAAAGAAGTTGTGCCAGGGCAGGTTTAGATTAGCTATTAGGAAAAATTTCTTCACTGAAAGGGTTGTCAAGCATTGGAACAGGCTGCCCAGGTCACTGCTGGGGTCACCACCCCAGAGGTATTTAAAAGATGTGCAGATGTGGCACTTGAGGACACGCTTTAGTGGTGAGCTTGGCAGTGCTGAGTTAATTGCTGGACTCAATGATCTCAGAGGTGTTTTCCAACTTAAACGATGCTAGAAGTCTAGGATTCTGTGAAATAAACCAAAGGCTGCTATCTATATCTTAATGGGACTCTGAACTTCCCTTTTCTGGAGGGTGGCAGCAAAAAGCACTACCAGCTTCTCCTGTTTACTCTTTCATAAGCATTTGCTGTAGTTTGCTTTTAGACACAGGACAAACAGACAGTTTCATGTTCTTATGTTTTGACCTTACAGGTTTAAAGTGCTTTAATTTAGTGCTTTGAGTGCTCTGTAGAAGTCAACACACACACACACATATACATATATATATATATATTTACACACTGGAGATTTAAAAAAGATTAAAACTGAATATACTAAAAATTCAAATCTATTTCCTATACTTGGGAAACAACACTAGAATGCTAATTAAAAAAGAAAAGCTCACTGTACATCTCACTTTATATTCAAAATACAACTTTAAAATTGGGCAAATTAAATAGATCTAAATACAAGTAGAATAAGGGACTGTCATCAACACCCTCTGCAGCACGTGGTAAACTGCAAATAGCACTCTCAGCTGTAAAAACAGCTAAAAGGCTAGTGAGCCAACCAGGCTTTGGGGGTAAAATCCCTTACCTTCAATCCTGCATGAAAAAAGAGTCTGTCCTTTCATGTTCTATTAAAACTTGGGTCATTTTAATTGATCTTTTTGTACAAAAGTTCTCTGTAATAAAATGCAATGAACCACTTCTGAGACTTCTGACTGCAACACAAACATCAGGGAACACAAACGGATCTATGCTCATTTAGGAAAATATAAGAGTATATTGATGCAACTAGAGAGTAGTTTAGTGCTGCTAATAATGAAAAGCCAAAATTAAAGCAGTAGACAGAAAATTAAAGGTGTGGGGAGTTAAATTTGCAAACGTAACATAAATGGAAGAAAGTTAGCATATAATTAGAGTTTCTAATTTCTCTTTAGATGTCTCTCAGGTTGCATACCAGGCAATTAGATTTCACTGGGCTTCAATTTACTGTTGGGAACAGTTGAAAGTGTAAGACTGTAGAGTAGTAAAGGGAATTATGTTTTTTTAATTAATATGCTGAAAGTTACTGTAATGTGAACACAGATTTCAAGCTACAAAGAAAATTGTGTTAGCCCTTTCTAAAAGAAATATTAATAGATTTCATTTCCTTTGAAATACAGTTTTGTAAAACAATATAGCAGTATTTTAAAGGCTGACTAGAAGTTGTAGAAATGAAGCAAAACAAAAAAAAAGAGATCCAAAACAATAATACACAAGGAAAAAACCATCCCAATCAGCACAATTTTACCACTTAATAGCACTGAAAAAACAGAAAATGCACCAGAATTTTTTCTCCACTACTTCATGGCAGTCTTCCATAGCCAGACTGGTATGGCAGCCCTCAGATACTTAAATTCTAATCAGTAGCTGTAACTACTAAATTACAAATGCCTATCACCAGTAAAAATAAGTTCATATGAAAAATGGACATCAATAGCCCAGGAACAATTGAAGTAACCATTCAAGAGTTTGGCTTCTTCTATCCTTAATGCTCCTTGCAGAATTTAGAATCTATAAATTTTCCTGCTTTCAGGAAAAGAATCAAATATGCAGGGAGAGCTTAGGGGTTTCATCCATACCAAATATTTTAAAGTGTTTATTATTATTTATGTTAGAGTTATTAACTGGGGGGCAACATCACTTACACATAGTTCTAGTTCTAGGGAACAGGTCTTCTGGAGACACAAAGGGAACTAGTGCCAACTCTGAACAATCCACATTCCAAAGTTCAGTTCCCCACACTCACACTGTTAAAGTTATACTAGTGATCAACAACTAAGAGTTTCCATACTAGCAAAAAATAAATTAATATTGTACTGCTTTTCCCCCCTTTTTTTTTTTTTCCTGAAAAGAAGAGACAAATCCTTAACCTTTTTTACCTTAAAATTAAATTTCACAGCTTACTTCAGACACTGTGGCTTCCCTACAAATCAGAAGATAAGGTATTAGAGAGCTGGTCTGAGAAATAGGAATTTTAGCCCATGAATATGATTCAAATATCAAAATTGCATAGGAATAAGACATCCATTTACTTAGCAATTTTCTAATCTGAAATGGCTTGAGAAACAATGTGTATACATCTTTCTATATCATTACGGTATAAAAATTCAGTATTACAACTTTGAGAAATGCTACAAGAAGGCTTCCATAGCACTGCATTTTAAAATGGAATCCTAAAGGAGGTACAGGAGAGGAAAAGCTGGGGAAGAGTTTTTTTATTTACTTCATCTCTTCCATAATACAGTTACTGTATATCTTTCTGTAAAGAAGGGATTTGGCACCTGTAAATACATGGGTTCAGTGGGAAATAATGAATTTTGAAATCCACTTAAAAAACCCTATATTTTTAGGTGTCCTAATCAGTCAGCAACTTCTTTTGCAGGTCTCAAGTTGTACACTATCTTAAATATATGAAAATTGAGCATTTGTAAATTGTAAGCAAATATGCCATACTCTCATAGCTCATTTACTGAGCAGAACTACTGTAAATCACTAAAAAAAAAGGTATTTCAGATTATTCAATCCCTGAATTCTTATAAACTCAGCTAAGGAACACTTACATACTCTAAGGAGGTCAGTATGATAGATACTGTCAACGAATGCCCATCAGGATCAACTCCAGGCAAAATAAAGTTAAAACTGCCATTTCCTTCTAAAATCAAAGCTGACTAGACAGAGAAACCTCATGGCTACTGCCTGTACATTTGAGTTCCAGTATTCATCTTATTTCTGATGAGCACCCTTACTGAAAGGCTATGGGCTGATTACTAAGAGAGGAGGAATAAGCTGATTCCCTCCAAGTTATTCTACTGTGCAAAAATTAATTCAAGCTTCAGTGGGTGAAAGTGAGACTATAAAAAAAACTGGTCATGGAATTTCTCTAATGGGGTGGGAGGAAAAATTTCTCTATGCTCCTGAAACAATGAAGATTTTGTATTTTACCCAGTGACTTAGTGTGTTTAGTGTTAGCAGAAATAGTACAATAAGGAGGATTTTACCTGGATTTCCATTATATTAAAATGCAAACATATTGTAAAAAAAAGGAATTGTTCTTACCTTTTAGAAACAAGCTAAAGTTATTTCTTAAATTTATCATTTGTTGTCTCCTTCACCTGCAAATGCATATGGTCAACATTTTAGTTTTAACCCAACCTTGAACAGTTAATTGGTAATAGGTGTTGTAATAAAACTTAGAAGAGACACATAAAGAGGAAAGATCTTAGAGGAGAAATGTGGTAATTTAACTGTGTGATGCAGTTAAACAACATCTCCCATTTACAGCTCTGTAGCTTTTGGCAGAAATATTTATTTCATGTATCTTTTTGTTTACTGCATTTATTGCACGTTATTTTCTAGGTGCATTTTCTCAGAGAGAGAAGCAAGCATTCCCTAGAAAAGGATTTCTTGCATCATGCCATCAACAAGAGATTGAGGAAATCTTCACTGTACACTGGAGGACAAAATCCCAGTGTCTGGGCACATCCAACAGAAACACTGGGAGAAGCATCATGCCTACAGCATGTCTTGTACATCTTTCAAACCATGGGACAGGCCTGGAAAAGACCCCAAAACTTTTGCATCTTCCATACAGTAACCCCAGTACTAAGTAACAGTGGTTGCTTGTCTAATTGTGGTGTGGACTTAAGATTTGTAAAGAATCATAGACTCATTTAGCTTAGAAAAGATCTTTAGGATCACTGCGTCCAACCATAAACCTCACTGCCAAGCCCACAACTAAACTGTGAACCTGAGTGCCACGTCTGCACACCACAGACCACCTGGGCCCAGATCTGGGCACCTCCCACAATACTCCTGAGTCCTGCATTTTGACAGGTGCCAAATAAACCCCAAGTGAACTCTGCTGATGGTTCCGTTCCAGTTGGTAATGCTATAATCTTGCTGTTATAGCTTACTTCCAAATGTATTCCATTTCTTCTAAGACTGTGAATGGTGCCAAGCTCAATTCAACAGATTCTATGAGCCTCAAAATAAGGATGTGTAATATCTCTAACGAGGTCAAATTGTCTGAAAAGGAAGAAACATTTCAGCTGCATTTCTCACACAGAAATCCTCAGCAGTAGTTTTCTCTTTTATTGCCAGTTTATGTCAAAGACATATGGTTCAGAAAACTCTCCCTTAGGAATACTTCTGCTTTCAATAAGAATTAGCACACCATTTCTTCTCCAAACTCTTTCAAGACTTTGATGTCTTTAGCTGAGACAAAACATTCTTTAATCTTGATATTCAGTAAAGGAAAGCATGGGTTTATTTATTAATTTAAATATTTATTTCTTGATTTAAATATATTTATAAATAGCTTAAGTTAATGTAATTAGTTGTCATTTCTGGCTTGACATTCATTATTCAAAGGCCATGTTCTCCCAGCTGTAATGACACATATTTTTTTAATTAAAAATAAAATTAACCAAAAACTCCTCTCTTTTGAGATTATCATTTGCAGATGTATTCTGCATTCTGAAGTGTATAAATGATGCAAAAGTAAACTTAGTTCCTCCAGCAGCTTCAGTAAGCATTACCATCTGAAAAGCTGTATTTTTCACCATTTGAATTTCAGTCATGAAGTCCCAGCAGCGCTGAAATGAGGAGATTTATAACTCACCATGGCTAATGGATGTAGATCTGTCTTAGAGCTTTACATCACTCTGTGTGTATTTCAACTCCTCCAACATCACCAGCCTCTGCTCCTGATGTGGAGTCTGCAACAAGGTAGGAAGCAGAAGTCTGGAATGTCTGATTCCGCTGTCGTGTCCAACTCCAGATCATTGGTGGGTTCCCAGAGCAGGGAACTGCAGCAAACATCCAGAACACATACAGGAGCTTACAGCAGCTGGTTCTTCAGCATATTTATTTTTTCTAAAAGGTTAGCAGGCTACCTACCTAATTATGAAACAAAAGGCTTTCCTGAGTTGGTCAACTTTAATGTAATACACACTTGCATAGGAATGGTGTCTTGATACTATAGTTAATCAGAACACAATAATTTGTTTACGACAAGGAAATTCAGTGTATTGAAACATTGTCTTTCAGTGTTTCACAGTTTTAAGGAACCGTGACGATTATAATCAAAAATGTTCATGTTAAGCTATTGAAATTCATTTTATAAGCGTATATATGTGGCATGATCATGAGAAAAGAAAACATGATACTCAGTATTTTAGTCAAATCAGTTGTTGGGATATCTCAATATGGACATATAATGATCGTCTTCTAATTTAAAGACATTTTTAATTATAAATGTTGCATTTGCCACTAAAAGTGTTTTCTTCTGTTGTTCATTTAGCACAAAAATGAAATCCTTTTCTACTACTTCAGTTTATTATAATTTAAAGATCTAAAGTATTTAAAAAACAAAGATATCATAGTTCAAATATTTTATGTACATTCCTGAGGATTCTTTGTAAAAGAAGCTAAAATGAAGAGCTAGAATTTTTCTTGCCAAGTTTGAGAAGTAATTTAACAAACACATTTGAAGTTTCAGCTTGTAGCTAGTTCACATAATTTTCTCCTAATATAGATTCATTCCTCCTTTTAACACAAATTCAATATTCTTATGAGCAGAGCCCTATTAAGGGCTCTTTTCACTGCAGTTTAATTTTCAGTAACTCAAGAAATATTCACCAGCATTGTCACTGCAAAGCACCAAATCCAGCTGAAAATGAGTGAATGAGCACCATCCACAGAGAACCTCAGTGTCCTACCTTACATAGAGGTTTATCAATTTATTCCATATTTTATCATCTTCTATTTCCCAGTGTAGAATTCCATCTGTGTTTAATCAAAAAATTAAATTACTATTTTAATAGATTGAGATATTATATCTGAAATTGTGCAAAGAAAAAAAGCAATGAAGAGCTCTTTTAAATCCATTTTAGATCTGTGCAACTAATTTTGGATCATTAAAAAGTGAAGGAACCAATTACAGCCAGGAGAATCAGTACATAGCAGTTTGTGAAAATGCAATGAAACATTCAAGGTAAATAGAAAGTTGAGTAAATAATTGTTCACGCACCACAACCTATTAGTTGGAACCTTACAGATCTACTTTCATAAATCAAATACTTTGGGAAAATGAGATTATTATTTCCAGTTTTCGTTACAGATCACTCATAGCAGAAGAAAAAAATCTCAAATTAAGGTCAAACTACTGTTACTTCATGAAATTTAATAATTTTTCTTTTATAAACATCGCTTGTAACTATATGCAACAGACATAATCATTTAAAAGACACAGTATCATAAAAGATTGCCTTATAAAACTCCAATCAGAAAAGCAGAGAAAAATCAGAAATCCTCTATCAAGACATCCTACTTGCCTCCATCATAACAGCAGACCTGTTGATGTACAGATGAAGAACCAGAAAATATAATACACCAGACTGGGGCAGGCCTGGAAATTAGGAGAAAAGACAAAACCCTACATTTACCACACAACAACTTGCCTGAGTCTAAGATAACATTTTACATTTTCTGGCCTAGCTGTACCTCTTTCAGTCTTAACTACATCAGTTTTGTTACCAAAAAACATTTGGGTTTTATATTTGGAATTTTACATTTAAATTAAATGATGGAAACTGTTCATAGGAATCAAAGAAGGGTCAGCCTTTAGCAGAGCTTGTCCATGATCTCAGTGAGAACTCGGCAGTTCCTCAGAGGCAACACTGACACAGGAAGCAGGATGAAGTCCTCACATTCTTATTCCCTTCTCACATGAAATACCTCTGTCTTGATAGAAAATGCAAAAGCACCTTCCTCAATTCCTTCTTCATTTCTTCTCTTCCATAAATGATTTCTGACTGTGATGACAAATGTTCATATGACAAAGAGAATCTGACCACAGGTATTCCCTCACATGGATTTTGACCATTAAGCCATATTTTATGTACAATTTCTGTGCTTCTCCCTGTGATTCGATTCCCTTTCAGGACATGCAGAGTGCCCTAGGTCCTCCAGCCTGTGTATTCCTGATCTGTCAGCACTAGATAACAAATGCATTCGTGTGAGTGGCACTGATACCCGTTGGCATATTTCCAAATAATTTTAGGTTCTCAAATTCTCATCACACTGACTGATCTTTGGACATTCAGTTTTTGCATGAGTGGCTATTTTCAGCACCATGTCAAGAAGACTGACAGCCTTACTGCTTGTCATCGTGCAGCACAGTAGCTGACTGCCCCTGGATAAGGTGACCTGAGGCTTCCCAGTTTGACTTAGCTAGTGTCTGGTCCTGTTTGCTTTTTCAGGATTTTCCTACTGCCATGATAGGGTTTACTGGGATACAAAAATGTCCTTGGTTTGATTCTCCCTCAAACAGTGTGTGTCAAGCTGTTTTATTGACTTAAATCTTGTCATATCTGTAAAAGCTTCTCTCCATACATTTTTAGCTCTGATCTCAGTAGCTAATCGCATCTGCAGATTTTTCCTCTAAACTCAAATTATTTTATGTTGCTAATTCCACTCTACAACAGTGAAAGTAAACCAGAACTAGACTTTATGTTGGAATGAACTGCAGAAATTAAAAACAATAATAATAAACTTATCCAGATCAAAAGTGATCTGGATAAGAAAAGGAAAATAATAAACAAAACGATTTTATGCCTATTATTTGTAATGATCACCTCTTCTGTAGCCAAACGGTGTTGTGCACATGGATTTCAGGAGCACATGTATTGCTGGAGTAGAAAATAGAAAATTCAAGATGACAGATTAATTGCAGAATCCACAGCTTGTATATCACCTGCTCTGTCCTCCCAGTTCTCTTCCTCTCTCTAAACCATGCAGCTGGAGGATGAAATTCTGCCTTTAGTCTGGAAGTACTCACCTTTTTTTATGATTTCCTCTTAGATTGAGTCAGGGCATGTTTAAATCTCTAACGACCTCCTCATAGCAAAGAAAGAAGGTAGAAAACCCAATTATTTCTCTTGTAACAGTGTTCATTTTAGTTGTTTTCACAGGACCTACTTTGAAATGCCTTTTTCTTTATTGTCAATTTCTATTTCTTTTTCATTTTTTAATTTAAGCAAGTATTTTACATCTCTAATCTTTCAAAATGACAAGACTTTGACAGTAATTGCTAAGACTATGTGATTCACCATATTTAACTTTTTTCCCCAAGAACTCAAAGTAAGATTTTGCATAAGCTCGTTTCAACTTTGAGCGGTCAGTGAAGAGACAGTGCAATCAAGATTTTTTAGAATATGGAGCCTACACAGCCAGATTTTCTGATATTTTTCATTGTACAGGATGCTGCCTAAATAAAGTATACTTTTGCAGCATTCCTGAGGCAATGTTGTTTCCAAGCAGCCTGAAGATCTTAACATGTATATTAACATGAATCAATCAGAACTATAACCAGAAAAGTTTACTCTTTTTATCACCTTTCCCCAACTTCTTTGGCAAGAACAATAGTACACAGCATATTAATCCATGCATTGTTTCTGCATTCCTACATTGGAAACATTTCTGCTGAAATGTTTACGCAGCTTTTCGAGCAAAGGCCATTTGTGATTTAGTGCCATAGAAACTTATTTTACTTTCACTTAATCCTGGCTGTGTTTTACAAGAATGAAATGTTTATAGTATACAAGCCTGATAAAACTAGGATAGGAATCCATGTTGCCAAACTAATTGTTAAAAAAAAACAAAAAGTCTTTTCAATTACCTGTTTTGGGTACAAGTGATTGTAGAACACTAATCCATGAAAGACAAATCTGCTGCAGCTGGCAACTGGCCTGGCAAGTTGGAAGGGTTGTTTGTGACCTTGCTGTCAGCTGGCTACCTCTGTGACATTAAAATGCATCTCTCTGTAAGAGGCTGTATTCTTCAGTTTCCTACAGAAAAAAAGATATCTCGTATATTTGTTTGAAGCATCCAGTGACAACCTGGAAAATGCTTATTTTAACAAAACACATCATGGATTTAGAATCTGTCTACTTGTGGACATATACTGAAAATTAGAATGAATTAAAATTTAAGAGTGCTAAGCGGGTTGGCCAGAACCTTGTGCATGAAAATTTGAACTATGGTTGTTGTACTTCTATCCAGGTATAAAGATAAATGTGGGATGGCATTACTTAGGTAGATGTTTAACTGTTTATTTATCCACTTTCCCAGTTCTGGAGTGTCATATAATGGGGCACAGCACCTTGCATAAGAGGTGACGTAAAATTGCTTTGGTTTTGCATTAGCTTCCAGCAGGCTGTTCTCTGGGCTGTTCTGTGGAATTTACATTGAATAACTTTTTCTCTAACAAAAATTCTGAGATTTCTCTCCTCCATTATTTTTATTTTCAAAAAGAAGGTTGAATAATTGCTGTAGGTTTGTGGGGGGGGGGTTTTAGCAGATCTCGCATTGAAAGAGAGCTATACGTCACATACAATCAATACAAATTAAAACACACATTAAATCTGGGGGGATTTATTCAGCAAAATGTTGGGAGGGGAAAGTCACAAAGGTATGTACACCCTCTCAGCCTGTGAAGTTCTCATCTTTTTTGGAAACCTCAAAGCAGTTTAAAATAAGTTTTCTACCTCCTTGCACGTCTGTTTGTCTCAAGGCATCTGGTACCATTGGGATGGTAGGTATGACGTAGTACTGAGAGGAGAATAGTAACTATCTCAGCACCAAGCCCAGACATGTACTGCAGCTTATACAGGACTCTGTCTGTCTTCCTGTGACACAAAAATCCTCACCTCCAAGGGCCAAAAGGCCACAAGCTGCACAATCTTAAAATTACAGCCTGTGTAAGATTATTGTCAAGCCTGAATGTCAAATCAGGATTAGTCTGCCGTCTGGGACCCTAAAACCTTAACTTACTTTTTTTCCCCCTCCATTTATATCTTTCTTAAAATTATAGTTCCTTAGAAGAATAGGAATGAGGCAAGTCATCACAGAGAAGATGGATAATTGGGATTCAAGCAGATGAAGCAGTCAAGTATGTAAATTAAATGTAATGCAGCAAATGGATGTCATAGTGAGTATGTACAATCTGAAAGAGGAAGGCAGAAAAATGCATAGAAGCTTTCTCTTTCTACACTGCTTTTAGAATACAAGTCCCTTGTGGCAGAACTACCGCACAATTTTGGTCCTCAATAAATATTTATGGGAAACATTCCTTAGTTCCTGAAGTTTTGTAAGGAACAGCGTCTATTTTGTACCACTGGCATCCCTTTCCCACTCTGTTATCTTCTCTCTCCTACGTCTAATTCCCATATTTTGTATGTATGTCAGTTTTAAGCAGCTGCTCTAAAGAGCAGATTTCAATGGACAGCAGTAAATACAAATGCTAGAAAGCAATTCCAGCATGCTCATTAAAGAATTTAAATGTATAGAAACACTAGTAAATTACTTTCATTATTAATCGTGTGTTTCAGAAGAGACTTGGGATAAAAGTTGAAGAAGAATAGTAGTGACTGCATGAGAAAATGCTGAGATGGGCATCACTGTGGTAATAAGGACTAGTCAGAGCCCAAAGAGACTGAACTTACCTGAAATTTCTGAGACTATACCACTTCTTGCATATAGCAAAGCAGAAATGCTGGGTGTGTAGAGCAAGCCTGGCATTGCCACTTGAAGTATTACCAGCTGACTTCCTTTCTACAGGCACAGCAGCCATTTCCTCTGAGTGGCTTGATAAAGTGAAGACAGAACTACTGCTTTCTAAATCCCCAAATAAAAGAACTATTGGCAGGAGATTAGTTCAAAATAGATCAAAAGAAGCACCTGCTTTCAGTTGCATGACTTGTATATCCTTTCTCAATAGCATCCCTGTCATTTCCTTATTCTCTCAAAGGCAGAAAATCAGGTTGGACCACTGGCAGGCCATAAGTCTGACCCTGTAGAGCAGTTCTCATGATTATAACCTCTGCTATTTTGGCTCATTTTGTGATGGGAAGCTGTTAGGAGGGGATGGTAGAAGGCTGTATGTCAAAACCAGCACTTCCAGTAGACTGAGACCTTAGGTATGTGAAATGTCTGCACAGGTAAATTTCTGCTTGTCCCAAGGCTGTCTGAAAACAATGGCTTTATCTATTTTTCTGTCATCTGCAGCTTTGTAAGCCATCTTGTCATCTTTGTCTAGATTTTATGCCTGTTCTTCCAGCTGGCTCACTGATAAAGTGCTTTGCTGTGGAATATTTCTACTGTTGATTGCCACTATAGTTGCATTCACAGCTGTCCTTGACCTCTCTCTTTACACAAATATTATTAAGGGTTCTGAATTCATGGAAATTATTAGCAGCTTATAGATTACAGAAGCCTTCCTGTATCTGAGTAATTATGTAGAGCTCTTGTCGCATTTGGTGTAAATAACACTATATAATGAGAAGTCTCATGGTCTTTGTACCTTCCACAGCACTTTCTCCAAAATATAAAAGATATATAATGAAAATTGTCCTTTTCCTTTTTCAAAATAAGCAGTTTAGTCTCTTTATCTTCATAAGCAGCATTTTCCAATTTTTCTTCTTCTCTTTAACAGAAACATCCTCACTTTGAGTTTCTGTCTTCCTGAAGTTGAGATTCAGCTGAATACTTTCCATTACACACTCCTTGCTTACAAAAAAAGCAATCACACACTCTTGGTCACAGTTGTCTTGGTTATATTACAGCTAAGGTATACTCTGCAGTGAGCCAATGCTCCCTCCTCTCTCAGATAAATATTTTCAAAAAGGTATCTATTCTCTAGTGCCAGTATTAAATCAGATCTCCTCCCTAGCCCTGCGGAGAGGGCACAGCAAAGAGGTTATCTGGACTGTATCCATTCTGCACATCAGCAGTATCAGTTTTCTCTTACATCTGGATAGGGGATGGGTCAGTCCCAGAGTGACCATGAGCGACGGGTGTAGAACTCAGCTGCCTCCACGAGGACCCTCCACTCAGGTCTCTCCCCCTCCTTTGGGAGCAAACTGGATTTACTCCCTGCGCAACGTGGGAATGAGGCAGTAGGAACCCAAGAACTAAAATGTTTGCTTTGCATGAAACAGAGAGGAAGAGGGAGAGGCAGGCTGAACTAGGAATTAAAAAGGATATGAAGATAAAAATCATTTCTAAATGCAGTTAGTGTGCTGGAAGAGAGATGCATTGCAGTTTAGATGGAGTGTACATAAATCCTCTTGCATTATGCAAGATGGGAGTTGGGTGCATTTTAGATCTACCCTCTTGGTTTGTTTTTTTTCTCCCTCTGATAATTTTTCCCTTCATCCCTCCCTGTATTCAGCAGATTCAATGCAGCATGTTCTAAAAAAGGAGCTGGTATTTATCAAATTAATCTTGAACATGCTGAGTCCCCAGCCTGCTTGTGGGTATATGAAAAAGTACACACAAGTGTCTCACACTTATCCTTTCCTATCTATTCCAATTTATTCTTAAAGAAGCATTTTCCTTGACAGTTTGCAACTCACCAGCAATTCTCAAATAAGAGTATCTAAAATATCTTTTTTCCCCTTACTTAATGCAAATATAATTTAAGTTCCTGAATGTCACAGTTGTGTATTATCTAGTAATTTTATGGTTAGTAACTGTTGCTACAGAATTTATGGACAAGTCCAGCACCATTTTCATGTGCTCTAATTAACCTTGGTGTCACCCAGAATTAGGTTCTGATTTACTGTAGCTTCCTGAATGCTTTGGGACAATATAAGTGGCAAAGAGATCACAACATTAAAATACAAACTAGCCTTTAAATTGAATTAATATTATGGCTCTAATTCTTATGTTTCTCACTTCAGTTTTCAACTGACACATGTCCATTGAGAGCACAGTTGTCTTAACACGGGGCAAATTTATCTAGAAAGAAAACGAAGCCTGCGATGCCGAGCTAAAACAACCCCATACTTGCACCACAGAGACTTTGCACTTTCTTTGAGAGATAGGTGGGTTATTTCCAATACCTGCCGATCTCTACTTTTAATCAGATTGCATTTTTGTACAATTATCATTTCAGGCTCCTGTTGATTGCTTTTGCTAGGCATAATGAGTAGAAAGAAACACTATCTCATTGTGCAGAATATTGGATTGGTTGGCGTAATAGACTCCGTTCTATTTTTTGCCTAGCTCTTTGAAAAGTTAATTTTCTCTTTCATCAAATAACTAGCAGACTACTAATAGCATATAAGGTTTTAGAGGGATTTGCATTAAAGAATGCAGCTGAGTGCCTTATCTACTTTTGAAACCAGAGTGACATATGGATGCTCCCTTAGTATTGACTACCTAAGATAAAGTTTAATGCTTGCTGCAAGCCCCCTTAGTTTTAAATTCATGGAATGAGAACGTGGATTCTCTCTCCCTGAAGCACACTCGTAGCATGGGGAGGAGGTGAGGGTGCTCGTACAGGCTTGGCACGCATAAAGTTGCAGGTTCAAAGCCTCATCAAAGGAGCAGCACCCTTCATTCCGGTCTGAAGCTCAGAGAAATCCTCTTAAGTCATATGTCATTGTATTGGGTCCTCTTTCACAGCCAGTGATAAGTGCCCTGAGGAGAGCTGAAAGCCTTTGACAGACAGGACACATTTCCTTTGGTGGATGGTGCCTGGGCCTCTACTTGCCGCAGGACACGGCTCTACGACAGTGTAGAAACCCTGTGACTGAGGTGTTCTTCAGCCAATGCAGCAAGGGCTAGCTAGACCCTGCCAAGCTGATTCAAAGGTCAAGGCTGTGCCTGGCACACAGGCTCTCTGCCCCATTCAAAGCACAATCTGTGCAGTACAGCTCCCAACATTTCTGAACACTCCAAGGGGTTTGGATGTGGTGGGGAACCCTCCGAAAAGACAGCTATCTCAAGGAGTAGACCGAAAATCTGCACTAGGCTGAGAATTTATACGTCTAGTTTCTCCCCTAGAAAACTAGTGATTACAATAATTTGGGGTCCATAGTGCCAGTTGATTGTTCCCATTTGGCAACAGAGAAAAAAATTCAAGCATAATTCCTTCAAATAGGATCTGGAATTCACACTCTGCCTAATCTGATGGTTTCTGAGCTGTTACATCTACTCATACTCCATATATTCTGACAAACTTGAATAATTTTAATTTAAAATTAAATTTAATATGAAGGAAAAGCCCAACTCCTTATCTCCCTGAGAAATGTAAAGCATACCACACTAAATGTATTTAGGAGTATATTTCCTTACATCAGTGTCCATGCCATGTCACAGTGTCTGGTTTAGACATGCTAATGCTATCTCTAGGTGAGGTCTAAGACAAGGCTCAATTGTTGCAGCAGCCCTCT
>WAAE01011264.1:0-76638 GCA_013400495.1 Nicator chloris | reverse complement strand
TTTCTAATATGGAAGGAAGCTGAGTGCATCATGATATAAAGAGCCAAAGCAAAATTATTCTGAACTATCTTTGCAGAACTGAGGAACTAAATGTCTTCAACTTTGTCAGTACTTTCTGATATTTATTCACAAAAAGTTTTCAGAAAATAGTTCCCGAGTTTCTGAAGGAGCAGAAATCAAAAACTGTACTTGAAAGTTGCCGTCTTTCCACAAATCATTTGAGAGCTTAGGTGTTTTCAGTGCATTTTGGGCTATCCAAGAGTTTGAAGGCCAAAGTTCCACTCCCATTCAGTGGGTAAATGTGAGGAAATACAGGGAACGCCACACAGATACTCATATACTTACAGAGATTTCAGACTTCATATTGTATTGCTATTTTTAACTTTTTCATTTAAAATGAAGATTCAGTAACAATTGGAGGAAATTCTGGGGTGAGGCACCACACAAATGTGTGTGAGGGTTTCTGCACCGAAAAACAAAGCTGTTCCAGTTGTTTGACAGCACTCCCATCAAGTGCCCTTACTGCCTTAAGTAAATTTTAAGACGTTGCTCACAGGCAGATGTAAATGCACTATGCAGTTTACTTGGCATTCAGTAAACAGCAGTACAGCTGCTGTGTAAGGAATTTCTGGTTTTATCTGCCCGGGGGATAGATGCATGAAACATCAAGTGTTTTATTGAATTCCTAAAGGAGACTGCAAATTTTTATTGTAGACACCTTCCAAGTCTAGCAACCTGATGTTGCTATTTCTGACACAGTGCAAGCAAGGAAAGACCTATACATGCTTCTTGTGCTTGTTCCACAGTATTACTACAGTATAAAGGACATCAGCATTGGTGGTCGATGTGTTTGCCATGGCCATGCTGAAGTATGTAATCCAAAGAGTGCTGAAAACCAATACCAGTAAGTAAATGGAGCCTGACATTTATCTGAGAAAAAGAATATATGAGTGCTTTCAAATGACATTTTTTTATTATAGAATTATGTAGTTGTACAGGGATTTTTTTTCTTTAAAAGAAATAGAACCTGCTAATGGTTGGCAAGAAAACATGTCAAGAGTGATTGTATGTGAAATATAATAATAGAAAGTCCTTACTTGGGTTTTTCATTTTAATTGAAATACAAGTTTGGCAGATTGAATAATTCTTAGAAACACATTGTCCTTTTTGGAAAGCATGAGTTGATATCACCTTCTTACATCAGGAATTAGAAGTCCAACTCAGGAACAAAATCAGTGAACTTCATGAAGGTATTGAGCACTATAACTGAGCTCATGCAAGATCCAATGGATTTAGATCTGTAAATTACTGTATTTTATGTATTACTGTAAATACATAGAAACAAAGTGAATGGACTGTTACCTTTCCCTGTCAAGTTTGTGACCTCCATGTTGATTTCACAGGGAATTAAATGAGGCTTCTTGGCTCACCTGCTGCAGGGAAGTGACTATGAATAATCAGCCTGTCTCAAACATATTTTAAAAACCTGCTTTAAACCAGCTGTTGCTCTTATCCTTGATGGCATCAAAACAAACTTTTATCAGGACAACGCAATATTTTCAGTTGTGTTTTAATGAAGAGTAAGTGGGGGAGATGAGTTCCTCCATTCCAGATATCTGTGCTAGGGAAAAATAAGTAAAGGAGGAGAGAAATCTGTGCAAATATGATGGTTATGCTCAAAAGTTTTATTGCTTCTGTGTTATTAGGCTACATGCATAAGAATGTTGTAAGAGAAAGTAAGAATAAGAAATATATAATAGCCTAGTGAATAAGAAATAAGAAATATATAAGAGCCTTCTGAATAGCCTACTTTCTTATAATAATAAGAAAGTATGCTCTTCAGCTAAATAAATCAAAAACATCCCTACATTTCGTTGGTGAATAGTGTGCACTATCTTAAAAATAACAAGATCAAGTTATGATCTTGGTTTATTTAAAACACTGAAAAAATTATTGTAAACAAAGCATAACGGAAAAGTTATGAAGGCATGGATTTAAAGGTAATAAATATTTTGATTACTGTAGGCCAACAAAATTCACCCTTGGAACGTAGCTAAAACAAGATACATCCTAAACTACTATATATCGATTTAATTTAATAATATAAAATAGTTTCATAATCCAGTCTGTTACATGCAATTATAAAGATTTCCTGTAAGCAATGTGTTCTAATAATCACATGATTAAAGTAATCAATCATGAAGAATTTGAGGAAAGTTCCAAAACGTTGTAGTATTATTGACTGACTTCTTTACATGTGAGGTTTATGTCCTGTTCTTTTCATATTATGTGTAAGTCTTGGACTGCGGTAAAACAAAGGAAAAAACCAATTATGTTTTATTTAAAAACTTAAGAAAAAGATTTTAAGCGGCTCTCATTTCTGTAGGTTTCAGTGTGAATGCCAGCATAACACTTGTGGGGAAACCTGTGATCACTGCTGCCCTGGATATAATCAGAAGCAGTGGCAACCTGCAACAGCTGGGAGCACAAACATATGTGAACGTGAGTAGCCAAAAAGATGTTGGGTTAGAAGAGATACTGACAAGAGGGTGGGAATTAGCTGTAGCACACATGTTCATGGAAGATAACCAACATGCTTTAACACCATTTTTTTTTCTGTATAGACAAAATGCTTTCCATACAGAAATAAAGAATCAAAAATGCAGTGAATATTATTTATGGTCTTCTTTCCTATTAAACAGTGAAAGTAATAATTCATGTGAGAATATGACATGAGAAAAGTGGAAGACTTTTTGTAGAACGTTGAATCAACATCTCTCCTCAGTCATAGCTCTCTGCTGAGAGACTGAATCTCCAAGCAGAGCAGAGACTACAGGCATCTTGTACAACTCCAAAATGTTCCTTTCCATCACCCAGCCTCTTGGTGTTCAGATTGCAGAGAGCTTGCTTGAGGCTGCCACTGCTCACAGGTGCTTGAGCTGCCCTCCCTTCTCAGGCTGAGAGTTGCCTCTCAGTGACTGTATGCCAGTCTCACTAAGGTGTTCCTGATGGGGAACCCTGGTGATTCCACACTTGTACCTCTTCCCATCCTCGTATTTGGACATTTGGGTACGTTAGCCCTACAGACTGAGTAGTCAAGCTGGAGAAGCCCAGTCATTTGCCTTTCTCCCCTCTTCCCTGTGTTTCACTCTTAAAGAATGGCCCCTCATTTGGTGATGGGTTTGTACTGTCACCCACGGGTGTTTTCCATTCCCCTGGGTAAGAACCAGGTGGGGTGGTACAGAGCATTGCAATCCCTGTGCACAGCCATTTCCTTTGTGTCTGGCCCAATCTGTTTTTCTTGTCTGCCTTTCCTGAGAGTAGCATAGCCAGTGGGTACAAACTCTTAACAGGAGAACCTTATTTCAAAGCCAAAGAGATGTACCTATATAATTACTCTGAGGAATAAAGAGATGACTTGTTTAATTAAAACTTCAGTACTGAGGCTTGGGAGGGGGGAAGGAGATTGTGTGTGATTAAAATGTTTGATAGGAGGTAGGCATGTTGGGACACAGTTTTTGAACAATATTTGAAACCTCAATTAAGTCCCCCTCTTTAAAAGGAATACATTTTTTGCTAGAAAAGAGACAGACAAAGAGCATAAATAATGTCATGTTTTTTGAAGAATGAATGTATAGAAGATCATCTACAAGGTTCTGAGCCAAAACCACTTCATTTCTAACTACCTCTGAAAAAGTATCTTTTTTAATATGGATTGCTCCTAGCAGTTTGAGGTGATTTGTTGAGAGCATTTGCCAGGTGCAGGCTTCTTTAGCTGGCAGCCAGTAGTGAAGGAATTAAAACAACCTTATTCAACTTTCCAGAAGCCTGAGGTTCCTTGAGAGAAACTGATTGAAAGAAGTTGGTGGAAGCTTGTAGGGATCAGCCCAACATTTTGCTCTGAGCTTCCCAGTACATGTGGATCAGCAAATGGCCCAAAGTGGTGAAAAAGTATTTGATGAGGTAGAAGGGGTTTCTATTCCCCTATGAGTGAAAGTGTTGTTACTGTAATCAGAGCAAATAATTTCCCATTGCTGTTAGAAAACATAGCTGAGCTGTAGCTCACAGGTGGTTTGGCCCTAGAGGCAAGGGACGTTTTATTTACATTGTAATTTTATATATATATATATAAAATTTTCCTTTTTTCCTTTTCTGACTTAATATCTTGGGCCAGCATCTCATTTGTGTAATGTTTGGTTTTCTTGAATAATTTTATGAATAAGAAAACCCAAAGATCTTCATAGGCTGTTACATCCTGGCCAGGGAAGCCAGTCTTGAACCCTGTCCGGTTCTTGTCAGCAGACCATAAGAGAGCCTGCTGGCAGGGCACCTCCTCAGCCGTGTGGTTGGTAATTTCTAGGAGAAGGCTTCCTTATCCACAACTCTTCAGATAAAAAGACAGAGAGAGAATGCAAAGAATGGTCCAGCTTCTCTTCTCTTGTCTGTATGATTACATAGCAAGACACGGAAAATCAGTTGTCCCTGAGTTGTGCTCCCAGTTGTGCCAGGAACTTGGAATAGAGTTTGGAAGAATTACCTCCCATATGCTTCCCTCATCCTGAAGGAGGGGCAGAGCCCTTAGCTTCTGCATCCCATTGCCATCCAGAGTATTGTGTCCCCTGGTCCAGATCAAGGGAGGGTTTCCCTAAACATGAAGAGACAGCTTTATCAAATCATAACTTTAGGAATTTCCTGGGAAGGNCTTATGCTAATTTCTATAATCCCTTCTTTCTGCTATCCCTGCAGACCCCTTTTCTGCCTGGTCACTGGTATTGCTTAACATCCTGTCCCTGGACTGGCATCCCTTCCCATATCAAAAGTGACGGTCATTTCTACTTCACTCACTGGCCCAATGTTCTCCGAACCTACTGCTAAACAATCATATTTATAAGGTTTCCCTGTATCACCTTCCCCAACAAGCTAGGACCCAGATGCTTGGAGAAGCCTGTTTTTGCTACCTGCATTCTTTCAAAAAAATTCCCATTTTCCTCTGCAGCGAAGAAGGAAGATCAGATCAGAAAAAAAAGAGGACATTGAATGAATTTGTGGCCCTTTGGTTTATTCTGTTTGTTTGTTGTTATGGTTGATTTCTACTCAGAATTATAGCCAAGTTCGCTGGTATATCTGTACCTACAGCTGAATATGAGAGTTCTTTGGTGTAGGTCTTTTTATTTAAATGTGTGTATCTTATCTATAATTGTTAATTTTAAATAAAGGTTTAGTGGACATAGCATCAGTCCAGATGTATTTTTGAGACAGGAAAAAAAAAGCATTTGAGCATGTTTTTTATAATTAAAAATAACCCTGCTGTGGCCATTCTTCTGTAGCTTCCTAGTACTGCATTTATGCATAACTATATAGTTTTGAGATGGTACAATTGTTGCCTTCTCTGGTAAGACTAGCTGCATGTTTTCTTCATGTCTACATTACTGTACTATGTTTCTCGTATGAAAATCCAGTTGTTTGTAGGTAAATTTGCATTTGAGTTTACTCCAGCGTGCCTGAGTGTATGTACTCATAAAAAAATTAATCTTCTTTTAAACCTCTGCTGGAGGTAAATGCTAGAGATTGCTAAATTCCAGAATTATAAAAAAAAACCAGCTGACTTGGAATATTACTTTTTCAGCCTGCAATTGCCATGGGCATGCCACTGATTGCTACTATGATGCTGAAGTTGATCAGAATCGAGAAAGCTTAAACATCCATGGGCATTATGAAGGTGGAGGAGTCTGCATTAACTGCCAGGTAAAAAGATCATTTTGATCAGTTTAAAAAAACGTTCACACCAGTAGTTTTGGGTCTGACTGGTCCAGATAGGCCCATTTCTGTGATGGTGTTATTACTTGTACTCAAAGTGTGGAAAAAGGTGCATGGAAGTAATTTACCTTGTTCAACATTGCTTGGTAATGTGTAAAAGACACAAAAAAATTGTATTTATACTCAGTCTTGTGTGACCAAAACAAAACCACACAATCAAATCAAACAATTTAATCAGCTGTAAAAATTCCCTTTCCTGTTGTTACAAACTCTGCCATTTCCCTGCTTAACAGAAGGAAGTAAAATTAACCAAATAAAATGCCAGCTCAGGCCAGCTTGTTCCTTACTGCAGCAAAACACAGAGGGCTCTCTCTCTTCAGCAGAAATAAAGGAGAATCTAGATTATACCATGATGGAAAGTTATAGATACTGGGAAAGCTCAGAATCATAGAAGAGCCCTCTGGAATCCTTTTGGACTAGTGCTCCATTCTAACCGAGGCTAGATGCAAAATTATATCCAGTTGCACTGAGAAACACCCATCTGAACTGTGCAAATTTCTGAGGATGCACTTGACACACATCCTGGGTAATCTTTAACAAAACTTAATCACACTCCTGTTCAGGAGGAATTTCCCCAATTGCAGCTTGTGATAGTTGGCATTTGGGCTTGTGCTGTGCTTAGGTAAGAAGAGTTGGTTCTGTCTTCTGTGTAGAGGACAGATGCCTTAGGTAAACGGCCATTAGGCACCTTCCCCCTCCACGCCAACCAAAGTCATTCCCTCAGCTTCCCCTGAAAACTGACGGGATGAGCTCTGTAACTATCTAGAGGCTCCATTGGATTGAATCAAAAGTTGTAAATTTGGAATCAGAGACTTTACACTGTGTCTGTCAAAAATGGAGAGCACATTCTTGGAAAGAACAAGAATTTCTTTCATTCTGATTTTGTTCTACTCTGGCAATGACTATGAGGAAAGATCAAATAAGACTCTGATAAGGATCTAATCTTGGCCTTTTCTCTGCTTGTAGTGGGACTGAACTACTTGACCGCCTGAGGTCCCTTACAACCTGAGTCATCCATTGGTTTAGTGATCTCATGGTTAAATAAATCCAGACTTACTTGGAAGTCTGTCTTCCTGTTGTTGTCAAGTCATCTGATGTGTGACAAGCAACTGACCAGAATTTTGCATTACAGGAAAAGTATCATCAATTCTATGTTCCTGTGAAATCTATGCGTCGTGATTTATGTATTACCATGTTGTGCATTTTAAAATATAGCTGTATTTAAGCAACAAAAAAGGCAAATACCCAGTATAGAGTATGTTTTCCATATTCTTTCCACAATATAATCAGATATTGTCCAAAAGGCCATCAGAAGAGAGTAGCATTATTTTTACTAACATGAGTAGAAGAAATGTTCTTTGTCTTCCGATTGACATTTCTGTGCAGAACTTTGTTCATGCAATCTAGTAAGATTTACCATGTTGGTCCTTTCTATCAGCTCTTTGTTCACGAAAGAACATTTCTTTTAATACTGCTTCAAAGATAGAAAATAGCAAAGTTAGTCTAAATCTACAAATCCTAGTTATATGACTGATACAAATTGTTTGTAATTAATTTTGTGGAAGTTAAGTTGGATTAAATGAGTTTACCTTAAATCCAATTATAGCTCTCTTTTTTTTTTTTTTGCTTTCATTGACAAAGTGCATAAATTTTAGTTTTCTTTACCCTGACACAAATAGAAAAAGCAAAGTTTTAGGAATGAGTGGCTCAATGAAGAAGTGATATAACTGAAATGTTGCATACAATGATAGAATCAGTTTCTTTAGAGTATGATGACAAAGGAGCTCTGGAAATCACGCAGTCCTTCTCAGAGTAGGTCTAATTAGATCAGGTTGCTCAGGAGCTCATTCCTCCAAACTTTGAACACCTCCAAAGATTGGAATGCCACAACCACTCATGGCAACCTGTTTCAGTGTTTGACTGCCCGCATGACAAATTTTGTCCCTAATATCTAATTGAAATTTTCCACGTTCAATCTGTGCCTGTTGCCTCTCATCCTTTTGCTATGTACAGCTGCTATGAGTCTGGGTCCATCCCCTCTGTGTTCTCTGATCTGGTATTTGTAGGTAGCACTAGATTCACCCTTCTCTTCTTAATGCTGAAGAAACCCAACCATCTCAGCCTCTTCTTGGATGTCATGTGCTTCTGCGGGGGTCTGCCCACAGCACCTGTCGTTGTATCACAGAGATCCATGAGGTTGATTTGGGAATATTTTGCCCTGGATATATCCCATTACCTTCCAGTCCTTTGTGTGTTCTAAATTTGTTCACTGGATCTCCTTCCCCAGTGAGCAATGGGCCCCTACCCCCATTTAGCTTTTCTTTTGCTGCTCCTCTACTCCTGGAATCCTTCTTTTTGCACTTCACCTTCCTTGCTAGTTTTAACTCTGCTAAGCTTTGGCTTTCCTAACTCCACTATTGCATATTTGGGCAATGTCTTTGTATTGCCACCAAGTAACTTGTTTCTGCTTCCACCTTCTGTGCACTTTCTTTTTGAGTTTGAGATCAGTCAGGAACTCTGTTTGTCTGCGCTGGCCTTCTGCCATCTTGCATGTATGAAAAAAAAGTTCTAGTTCTAAGGAGGCTGTCCATGAGAATCAGCTGTCTCTCTTGGTCCCCTTTCCCACCCAGGACACTTTCACACAGGATCTTGTCAAGCAGCTTTTGAGCAAGGACAAATCTGCTTTTCAGAAGCCCAGAACTGTAATTCTGCTATTTGTCTTGTTTGCTTGTTTTCCATACATTCAAAATAACTTCTGGATTACTTGCACCCTGCTGTATTGTCCTTCTGGCATCTTCCTGAAGCTCTATCTGGGCTGGGGCCACTAATGTGCCACTGGAGTGAGCTCCAGTAGCCACTGAAGAGCATGCAGAGTTCTGAGTGCCCTGCTCATGACCTGCTCACCAGTCCATCCAGGAAATGCTGTGTCTTTGCTCAGCCCTGAATTGCAACAGTCCTTGAGGAGGAACTAAGCAGGGAGTGGGAGCTGGGGGAAATGTTTTGGTTGCTCCAGGGCAGAGCTTCCTGTTCTGGTTCCCTGGCTCTCGTGTTTGTGAGCTCATCAGGGTGCCTCATGACCATGATTTTCTCAACTTGTACTTGCCATCACTGCTGTAGTTCAAATTATTTAGGATTTTTTTTTTCTGGTGTGCCTAAACCACATATTTATAGAGACATCCACTTTTCTAGTGGAAAATCTATTTTGTGTTGGCTGGACTGTTCAGTGTTTGGTTTCTTTTGGTATTGCTGATCTTAGACACAAGGTATTCAGAAAATTAATACATAGTATAAGAAAAAATTCATGATGCAATTTCTTGAGCAATATATACATGGTGATAAGAAAGTAGTCTAAAAAGAGATATTTTATGATATAAAGAGATATTTTCCAAAGATTTTTTTAATAGGAAGAGGGGTTTATAGTGCTTTAAAGAAAAATTCATCTGCTTTGATGAGAGAATAGCACGATTCAGAACCCTATAGAGAACAGGTGGTTCAAGAACACCACATGATGACTGATTCTTAATTGCAATCATATTCCATTTTTTCCCCTTCTTAGTTATATATAGAAACAGTGCAAAGGATGTTATTGTTTCTTAATTCTTCCAAGTTCCTCTCTTTAGCTTGTATTATCCTTTTCTTTTATTTTGCACAGCATAACACGGCTGGGATTAACTGTGAGAAGTGTGCCAGAGGTTATTATCGTCCTTACGGTGTTCCAGTGAGCGCTCCCCATGGTTGTATCCGTGAGTCCTTCTCCAGTACCTTCTCCTGGTGGCTTGAGGGGTTTGGGCTATAATCAAGGCATAGGATGCATCTTTTGGGGAGGAAGAAGTGAAAGTGTGGGTAAAAGATGTTGGAGAACAGCTACAAATTATATTCTGTGTTGCTTTAAACCTTTTAGATTGTATTCTTCTCAACTTATGTGTCATACGAGCATATTCAGAACAGCAGAAAGATAGATAATAGGCCATAAAAGGGTATGGAGGAGATAGGATCATGGAAGCCTGGGATGCTGCAGATCCCACAGTGAGGAGGATCTCAGGACCCCTAAGAAGCCATTCTCATCTCCTGTTCTCATGATCTTGTTTCTTTTAGCTCTTTGATGTATGTGTGAGCTACCCTTTGACCCTTGGCCACTTGAAAAATTTATTCTATAGCTCAAAAGGTCACAAGGATCACTACTCTGATCTTATGCAGTGCTGAGCCCATCGACTAATAAGTGATGCAATAGAGTAATTACTAATAGAACATTTGAAAAGAACTGAGTATAGGTAATAGGAGAGTGTTGGATTGCAAACAGGCTGAAGGAGCCATGTGACAGGTAGGAGGAAACTAAGTTGTGTTTGGGGATTGAAAGGAGTGAGAAGTCAGCAGAGCTGTGGTCATAGTGTTGCAAGTAGTGTGTAAAGTGAAAGTGAATAGTGTGATGCTTAGCCTGGACCATGGAGAGAGATGAGTGGTTGCCACAGAAAAATTGCTGCAGTGCTGTGGAAGAGCAACATGCAGCTTTTGGAATTAAAAACTCCTAAACTCTCTAAGAAACTAACATGGGTTTTGCTTTTAAGGGATGTATTGATGCTATGTAAGTACTTGGGAAGTGTTAATTCATTAAATAATGAGTCATTCACATCTGCAGGTTTGTTGTCACAATGCCATTGTGCATTGCTATAAAGGGCAAATGAATTATTTTACAAAGAGTGCCTAATTGCTGATGCTTTTACTTAGCCTGCAGTTGTAACTTGGAGCATGCAGATGGCTGTGAGGAAGGGTCTGGCCGCTGCTTCTGTAAGCAGAATTTCCAGGGAGACCACTGTGAACGCTGTGCTGATGGATTCTATGGTTATCCATTTTGTGTCTGTAAGTATACAAGTGAAATTGCCTCTTTTTCTGTATTTTAAATGTGCATTAAAGAATTAATGGTTTCACTGCTCTTGGCTTGGTTAAAAAACATCTGGTATTTCAGCTTAACATGTTTATGTGTTCTGATAAATCAGTTGTTACAATACTGAGAGAGTTGGGTTTATTTAACAAAATGGTAGTGACTTGAAAAACAGAGATTGTGCTGCATTCTCACAATTTTGAAATCATTTGAGACATCAGCTTTACAGCCTGTCCTCAGTGAGTTGTGAACTCCAGTCCTCAAGCCCTGAACAAATTGTTTAAACATGTGTCAGGATTTTTAGGTATAAAGACCACCTGCACAGAGAAATAGAACATGACTGTAATGACAGAGAGGGGAGAAAATGGGTGTGTGTTCTCCTTGACACCTCTTAGGACTTGGAACTTGCATCTCTGATAAACAATGCTTTTCCCATTAAAAAATTACATATAAAATAACTGAGCAGAAAATGTAGCTTCAGGATTGCTGCATAAAAGCTTCTGACTCGATGAAAAAATTGCAGAAATGCATCAGTGGGATGTTTTGTGCCTTCAGGAAAAAGATGTGTGTTTCTGACAGCTGATAAAAAACAAGTGTTGATCTGGGACAAGATCTGAGGTGTGACTAGAAGAGAGGTACCACAATAGAAACACAAGAAGAGGGAAAACAATACAAAACAAAGGGAAAAAACCAACTCTGTGAAAATTGCATGTTGTTTGAATTCAATGGCTGTGATAGAATGTTGTCTGTACACTGCACTCTAGATTATCACGTCATAGATCTTCTTGATTGAAATCTGACATTTTTTAATTAGTTCAGCTCAGGTAGACATTGATCTAAGTCCCACTGATGTTTGTAGCTCATTGACTTTGGATCCCATCTCAATGCAAGAATGTTTAAGAATGGGAAAGACAATCCAGCAATCTGGAGGACTCTCAAATAAAAGCTCCTACATGTCATAAAATATGGCAGTTCACATAGCAGGTGGTAATGCCACACAGAAGGAGATGGACCTTCAGCTGGAAGCAGGAAATGTGAAATAAATACGAAGATCCTTAGATAATTCTTACAATACTGTCCAGTGTAAGAAAGCTTTCTGCACAAAAGGGTAGGGAGCAGGAAAGCAACCTGGTGCATTTCCAAATGGTGTCTGGCCTTGCATACTGCTTTTTCAAGAAGGGGATTTTGTTATCTGTATTGGGAATCAAAAATGCCATGTCTCTTACCTCTCTCCTAAGGAAGCTAAAGAAAACTAAGCTGATGTTGGTTACTAGAGTCGTATGAATATCATGCTCTCTGTATTGGCAGTAGATGACTTCATTGTTTGTCATGATTTTTAATGAAATTAATGTGTTTGTTTCTAATGCTCCTCATTGTTTCTTTTGTTTTAAAGATACTCCTGTATATCCTTCTACTACTTCAGTTCCAAGAGATGCTGTGGCTGGTGACATAATAGGCAAGTTCTTGGTGGTTTTTCCCCATTTCACTGTTTTTCCCCATGTTGCTATTTTTCACTGTTTCAGTGGTGCCTGCTGTTCTGTAGAGTCATAGAATCATTAAGTTGATTTTTAGGTGGTAATTTTGCCTCTGTTGGTATTTATCTTTGAAGAGAACCTTTGTTCTTGCCAGAAGTTTATCATATTGTTGTGTTTATACCAAACAGTTTAGTGGGCTAGCTCCAGAAAGAATTATGGATCAAAATAACTTCAGCCAGCCTCCGGCAAACATCTGCAGGAGGGGCTGACCATCTTGTTTGCTGCACTTAAGAACAAATCCATCAAGACTTTCTGACATGTACAACTTTCTGACACGACAACCACTGCTTTGTGGTGTAAATCTCTTTCTTGAGGCTAACTGGCCTCTGCCTGCTTCTGGACTGTCCTCTCTCACCTGGCAAATTGTACGTTGCCCTTGGCAGTGAAGGACTTTGATTTCTAAGAAAACTTCAGATTTCTTGTTTAGCCCACTGCAAAGCTGCCTGAAATCCATAAATCCATACAACGATTCCCTTGGTGGGCTTATATTTTTTAGCCTGTATTATCGTACTGCACAACAGAGACATCATCACTAGCACTTAATCACTTGCATACTTATAATGCACTTCACCTTCCTACAGCATCCAGAGTAATTGCCCTGGTAGGCCTCTGGCATATCCCCTTGTCTCACAAACTTTTTAAAAGGAAGAAGAAAAAAACTCCAAAGGAAAGTGAATAAATATAACAGGAGAAAACAGATCTTGAGCTTTTCATGCTTTCAACGAGCAGCATCTGAATCTGAAGGCATAAGACCTCTAAGTGGAAGTTTCAGTAGAAGCTGTAAATTTGTGCTGTCAGACTAAACACAATTACAGACTGTGGCTTTTTGGATGAGATTTTGCATGTAAGGCTCATACAAATAGGGTATTTTTGTTCAAGAATAATATTTACTAAGTACTGATCTCTTTTTCTCTGCAAAATGACAAAGAATTCTGGGATTCTACGCACTAACTTTGTTTTTTTCCTTTCCTGTTTTAACTAAAAGGACGCTGCAAACCAGGGTATTTTGGCCCCCAGTGTCGGCGTAAGTGACGTAGTTTCTTTGACACTTGGAGCCTGTGCTCCAGCACAAATGCCAACCTTTGGCTTCCAAGGGAAATAAGAACTTTAAGATCATAATACTACAAATGTTTTCTTTGCAAATGTGCTCTTCAGCATGCCAGTGCCATGGTGCAGGAGTGCTGGGAAGTGACTGCGATGGAAGTACCGGGCAGTGCAGATGTCGGACGGGATTTGGGGGTTTTTCCTGTGATACCTGTGCTGCTGGCTATTTTCAGTACCCCTTCTGCCGGGGTAAGCCAAACACTCCCTTTTGGCAAGCAGATCCAAAACACCAAATCCTCAAGCTTTATACTGAGGGATGAAGTTATTTTGCCATGGAGATGTATTCATAACAGGCCCTCCCAAAACTCACACAAGTCAAAGAAGAATGATGTGATGAGGGGATATTTTGATCTAAAAATGCCCCTGTTTCCTTGGTTGCTGTCTGCTGTTTGATGTAGCTGCCAGATTCTAGTTTGTGTTTGAATTTAGTAAGATTGATTAGACTTAGAATAACTTTGGAAATATTTCTGTAAATTATCCTTGGGGATTTTTTTTTTAAATGTGTTTAATATGAGTTTGCAAGCTCACTTTGATGCACCAAGCTACCCAATCTAATCAATACTAGAAAGCTGACTGGTTTTGAACTTTAACAGCTGTCTCAGTGCTGTCTTTTTAGGCAGTTTATTGACCACCCCCACCTGAGATTGTAAATCTAAACCGTCAATTGTTTTGCTTTGGTCCTGGAAGTGATGGAACACTTTCAAAAGTTGGCAAACGACTTGGGATTGATAAATCAGACTCTCAGTGGGGCCAGACCAAGTGTAGTGCTTTGACACTGATAATTGAACTTTGAGCCAGCTTCACTGCTCTTTCATTAATGTTTTCCTTGTTCCTGAATTGTTACAGATGTGAGCAATCAATAAAAGCTGTTATGAATCCATATAAATCTGATGGGAAAATTGTCATCCTGTTGAGCATCAGGGAGCAGGGAATTGCTTTTACTGCTCTTTCTTAAAAAAAGTATTTTTATTTCAAGAAAGATAGGAGAGCCTGTACAGAGGCTGGCTCTGAAATACCTTTTCTCATTGGCAGTGTGTGAATGTAACTTGGTGGGTACCCAGCCCGAGGTCTGCGATTTTCTTGGGAGGTGTCTTTGTCGCTCAGGGGTCGCTGGACTTCAGTGTGACAGCTGCCAGCCTGGCCACCACTCGTTCCCTGCCTGTCAAGGTAAGGCTGCTGATGGCATGTACAGCATCAAACAGGGCCCTGGAAAGGGCCCTTGTTTGGTACCAAAGTTTGGTACCTTGTAAAAGGTGTGTTCTGTAAATCTGAAGCTCTCATTTTCGTGGTGGTTTCTCACTTGTTTTAAGATCATCTGACAGGAACTAACCCAACCTGTGTCCATGTAGGTGTGAAACATGAAAGATCTCTATGGAGTTTCCCACCAAGGACCAACCTGCTTTTTTTACAAGACAAGGAAATTAATGGACTATAGCTTTTGAGTGTCATAATGGTCTTGTGTGTGTATGAGGACTCCCATCAAATCCTACTTGGCCCTGGGTTTTGTCTGCCTTTAAAGTGAATGAGAGAGGGGGCCCTTAATCCTTAGTGATTTTTCCATTGAGAAAGAATACAGAATATTGCAGAGTTCTGGTATGTGCTTTCCTGTACTGATTAACAAGATTTATGTATAACATTACGATTTGCTTTCTTCTCTCTTGTTATTTTTTGGCTGTTGGCTACGTCAGTCTTCTTCCTTTGGGCTTATACAGTTGTTTATCTCCTGTAAAGGGACAATAGAATTCTTTATGCCCTCATGCCCTGGTTTCAGCTGGGGTAGAGTTAATTTTATTCCTAGTACGGTGTGCAGTGCTGTGTTTTATCTTTTTTCTCAATTCTTCTCCTCATCCCATGGGTGGGGTGTGGGTGGCTCTGTGTACCTGTTTTCCAGCTGGGGTTAAACTGTGGCACCTTGCAGATATAGACTGTGTTGTGTTACCAAACACAATGGGTGGAATACAGAAACTCTACATGATTGTGGGTTTTATGGTCTGGAGCAGATGAACATTTTTAATGAAAAACATAAAACCAGGATTCTGCATTGGTACACACTGTTCAGTGATTTTAAAACAACCTTTTTTTTTTTCCTAGAGCAAAATCAAGTAGCAATCTTAAAGCAAATCAAACCTGTATCGAATATGTTTGATCTTTGAACACCAAAAGCTGAAAAGAGACATAAAAGCTTAAAAGAGCATGCAAAAACAAATTGTAAAAGAAAGATAAAAATAGTTGAAAACACAGTCAGTGGGATTACTCAGAATTGCTGCAGCTCACAGTTTGTTCAGTTAAAATGATCTGCCATGGATTTAAACATAAATTAACACAGCATGCTGCCAGCTGCAGGGGAAAGTGAGCAGCTCAGCCTGCTACTCCTGTAAGGAATTGTCATCTTTAAAAAGGAGACATCTATAGTTTTGGGCTGCTGTGACTAGAACTAATCTCGCTAGTCTTGACTTGTTGAACTCAATAGAAGCTGTATTCAAATAAAGTGATATCAAAACAAAGCCTTTAAACAAAGCACTAATACCAAAATTAGGAGAGAATGCAATATAATAGTCAAATGATGGAGGACTCTAGTGTAGGTGTTGTTCTTGGAAGCTTCAGTGTTTGTATTTCTCTTACACTGACTTCCTAGCAAGCCCTGCGTCTTTCCAAGCATCTTTAAAGTAAACACAGCAAAGTCAGATGCCTTTGACTGCAGCAGAAAGAGGAACCAAAAGGGGGAACCAGAAACATGAACATGTAACAGGAAGACGGTGTTTGCTTTATATTTCTGTCAGTCAGCCATTTCTGCCAGTCATAACATCCAAGTGGTTTACTACAGCACTTCATCTTGTACCTGGGACAGCTGGGATGACCACATGGGGTCCCATTCCTGTACCTGTGAAGTATGACCCTGTGGAATATTCCAGCATCATTTCAAGAAAATAGCAGGTCTTGTCTTTAGCTGTTAGCCCAAACTAGTGGTAACTCCATGAGAAGTTCACTGTTATAGCTGACAACATGCTTTGAGTATATTTTTTTAAGTGAATGTCATGTGACATTCTTCCCAAATGTAAGATGGATTTATGTCCCTTACATGTGTTTTGCAAGGCATCAAACTGAATCTCTTAGCTGCGTCTTACAGAACTGCAGGAACCAGGATTATCAGTGGTTGAGGTGACAATTGCAGAATAACCATCTGTTTTGGGATATTTCGTTTCACTGGTAAACTTACGGTTTGTCAGGTTTTCTGAACGTAAATGATTGATTTACATTCAAAGGTTTTGTGGCAAATTCTAGATTTAGACACATATCTGTTCGTTTTTTTTTTTCTTGGTGCAGAATGCAGTTGTGATGGTGTTGGCTCATTGGGGAATACTTGTGGTCCTGGAGGGCAGTGTGTGTGCCGTGGTAACTACGCTGGGCTGAGGTGTGACCAGTGTGCTCCAGGATATTACAGCTATCCCCACTGCTTGCGTGAGTAAAAGCCTTCCCTGCTTCCACCAGCGTTTTCCTTCCTATTTCTGCAACATGGAAGAAAACAAATCTTCTCAAATATATTTCCATTTAAAAGATTTCCATTTTAATGGGACAGGAACTTTAAGAAATATCTGTCAGTTCCGTAGGTTAGTGTTCTTTCTTTCTGCTGGAGCTCAGGGCTCTGCAGAAACCCCCATGAACACCCTCATGTACAGCTTGGGGGGTTCGGGACCCTTGCTGGGACCCCAGGAGAACACTGTCTTTCACTTTTGCCCATGGAAAGGACTTTTAACACTTAGAGAAGAGTTGTAGGTTTGATAGAATATTAGTTTAGTTTATCACAGGGTGTGAAAATGTAGTTTGGGTTTTTAGGATGGAGGCTCAAACAGGGACAAGATGGAGGATCTTGGGTGGTACCTGAGCTTCTTCCTCCTTCTTCATAGACTCCATTTTCTGTTGTGTGGTGGCACAGGGTGATTGGGTGGAATGGTTTGAGGTAGAAGTGTCATTTAGAGAGATAAGGATAAGTGGTACGGAATTGTAAATATCATACGTTTGGGATTTGGATTGGGTCAAATGGCTTTATAAGGCCTTGGGGGTCACTCCCTCAGGGCATTCCAGCCGTGTTCTTGAAGGGGAAAGACCTCGTAAGTGAAGAGCGCGCCACAAAAAGATAAACAATAAACACCTGAACAAGAAGCTGGAAGTCTCTTTCTACTCTTTTCTAAGTCTGGCACGAACTGATCTTGGAAACAGACAGGGCATCCTGAGACTTTTCAAGTGACTGCTTTGCATACAAACCCAAATACTATAAATCAGGCTAAATACACATTTAAAAAATCATTATTAAAGGCTTCTTGGAGTTTAAAGTATTTGAGTCTCTCCAAGGTAACCATATTAAAAAGCCCTTTCAAGCTCACACCTGCTGCATTGTGCTTCTGCACTACTACATTCCACAGCTCTGTTTTCAAAAGATCTTTCAATGTGTTTGTTTTATAAAGGTGTCAACAGCGAGTGTGACCCTGCAGGTAGCGTTGGTTCTCACTCTGTAAGTATTCTGCCACTGCAGCTAACAGTGCATGTTAATCATTCCTGTGCCTTTGCTGAACACATCCAGCTCATTGCTCAAGCCCTGAAGCCTGCTCTTAGGCTCTAAAAGAATTGCATGAGCTTGTTTGAAGAGTAGGAGTGGAAATAAACTTCGTGTTTTGTTCTTTGATCATACCAGTGCAAAACCTTGTCAAGGGTGGGGGTTTTTTATCTTTTATATATAGAATATGCATACTCTTTATGTCTTTATGTCTTACTCTTAACACTCATATACATGAAGATATAAGCTTATGCATGTCTCAAAGACCTCGTGGGTCTGGATTGCAACAGGCCTTTCAGCATCAAGTTATTCTTGAAAAATCATGACATCTTCATTGCCATTCCACTATTACTGTTATTGATATAATGATGGTTGTTAGTAGTTACATATTACCTGAAATTACAGGCATTGTTAAATGTGTAGCAAAGACCACCTAGAGGGTGAGTCTGATGGATGGTAGAGGTACTGTATAGAGCTCTGTAGGCTTCTGTATAAAGCTATGTGTGTCTTCCACCAATAAAGAAAAGATGAAATACAAAAATGAATTAGTATTTTTAAGGAAATGGGGGTTTATTTTTGTACAAACCAATTAATACTTTAGAGCAGTTCTAATAAGGCTATAAAAGAATTGGAAAGAACATCCTTTGGGACCCTTAGAATAAATTAGATACATAAAAAATATGCAGGGTGGAACAATCCTGTGCTGATAGCACAAGACAGAAAAATCTAAGATGTGTGAATCAGCCTGAGATCCATGTATCTGTAAAAGTCAGTAAATGGCATGAGCTCTTACCATTAGGTTTTTCTTAGTAGAAAAGAGCAGTAAGTTTTTTGTGAAGCAGGTGAACCCATATTAGCTCCCTTCTGTTGTTAGGGATATTGTCAATGTCTCCAGCATGTTGAAGGTCCTACCTGCAGTAAATGCAAACCCTTGTACTGGAACCTGGCCAAAGAAAACCCCGAGGGATGTACAGGTATGGCTTCATGGCATATTTCTCTGGCTTATGAAATGTAGTCATCTTCATTCTCTGACACTGTCTGTGGTGCTCTTTGTGCCTTTCACAACTCTTGTTAACAGCATGTGTCTCATGCTGCTTAATTGTAACACCAAACCACCCATGATACCAGCAGTTACTTGCAGAAACCAGGCCATAATTTCAAGGGTGTTTGCCTAGTGCTGAACCAGGGTGTGCTCTGAAGTTACAAGTATGTTCACTTCACATGGCCCCATGGCAGATCTGCTGGAGCAAGACAGGATTTTTACCTGTAACCCTGAAATCAGAAATTCGCTCATTGTTTTGAGAAAAAAAAGTGCTTTATCACTTTATATTATTTCTTAGCTTGGAGTGTAAAGCCTTCTTGTGGCCTCAGGGTGTGACAAATATGATTTATATCTGTAATAACCTGTGATTGTCAATGTTTTCCAACAGGGAGTGTGTGTTTTTCAGGCAGATAATAATAATTAATGAAGATTTAAAAGGGTAAAGATAAAAAAATATCTTTCAAGATTCTCTCCAGCTGTTTCCTTTGGAACAGATTCCACCACAACAGCCACTTAGGATGAATAGCTTTAGACCTGATAATGGTATCATTACATTTTTACTTTAGATCTCTAAATACTAAACAGCTCCTCAAATATTAAGTACTACACTTTCCATGTAATTCTCTACTTTCAGTCCCAGAGTCAATGCTGGGTTTCTCCAAACTTTTAGTCTGGAGAAACTTGTCTGCTGTTCTGAACCTTCCAGAATAAAATCCACCTTGTGGCACATTGACTCAAAATTGCAGATTCAGGGTGGTGGGGTTTTTCTCTATAAAGTATCATGAAAAGATGAAATGCAGGTGTCTTTTTTTTTCATCTGTGCAGCATGCCAGTGTGATGTGAGTGGAACACTAAGTGGAGTTGGAGAATGTCAGCAGGTAAAGTGAAATTAAAAGAAAGATATTAATTAAATTGATTATTGTAAAGATAAATTATTGTAACATTTGCTAAGGTTGAAATCTTAGTACTGTGTATTGATTTGAACGTAAAATAGCTAGTTTTATACATCAAAGAATCAATTTTATACATCCAAGGGATGTATAAAGTCTTAATTTTTTTTTCCTTCTTGAGTTTATGTATTTTCTAGTCTGTTTCTAAGGATGATAAATGACACAAATAATGTCCAGATAATGTTTGGGGGTTTTGTTTGTTTTTTGTTCACTTGTTTGTTTGCTTTTTGGTTTTGTTTTGTTGGGGGTTTTTTTGAGATTAGAAAGTTTTTCCTCTTTAGAATTAGACAGAATTCAGAGGAGTGATTTTAAAGATTTTATTTTTAGAGATTGAAGTTCTGGAAAGGTACTGAAACATTATTATTGATGAAATTTATTTTCTTCACAGGACAATGGGCATTGCTACTGCAAATCTAATGTTTGTGGAGATTCCTGTGACACTTGTGAAGCTGGTTATTATGCTCTTGAAAAAAAAAATTATTTTGGTTGCCAAGGTAAAATTAATAAATGACATCTCTAGTGGAACATTTGCACTTAGTACAGAAGTCTTTACAAATCCCTAGGCTGTACTTTTAGAATGGGGATGTTTGAATTACTCATGTGCACAGCATTTTACACTGGTGCTGGTGCTGTAACCTTGCTTGTGGGTCCTCTTCTGCCTTTCAGCAGGAGAAGGAACAAGGCAGATGTTACCACTGTGCTTCCCAGACATTCTGTGCATGTCTTAGAAAACAGGGTGCTTTTAGACTACGACATAAATCTTGTTTAGGAACACTCAGCCAGTCAATCCAGCTTGAAGATTTTAGCCTTGAAATACTTGTTCCTTAGTACAGCTTATTATACCTCATTACTGGAGGTGTCCTCTAGTTTGTGCCACAAGTCCTGTCTCCTGTAGGAAGTAATTCAATAGTGTTGTCCAGTGTCAGTTGAAAATATGTATGTTATATGAACACATACACTGCAATTTTGTCAGATAGATTAAATATTGGGGTACCAGACTTCAAAAAATTAAGGACTTGCAATTTTTGTAAGTTAGGTTTTAGATTTTGTTGTTTGTGGTTTTTTTAAAGTAATTATTCTTTGTGATATCGCTGCAGAAATTCGGACTTGCTAGGAAAACATTTGAGTAGCAGTTCTGCATTTAGCGATGTGGCGGGGTGTATTATTTGAGGGTTTTTTAAAAAGTGACTTTTGTCACATTCTAAGGAGAAATTACAAAGAAAACAGGCACAAACACGGGGAGCTCAAAATAATTGCAGCTTATGCACGTGTATTAAGCTGTGTTTGAAAGAGTCTAAAGGGCTCTGGGAGGAGGAAACGAGTCATTGATGGTGTTTAATCAGGTGAAGCCAGGGTGTGTTTTCTGGTAGCTTTTCTCACTCTTTGTCTGATTGGCTTCTGCTCTGGGCCTGCCAGGCTGCGGGTGCGACGTTGGAGGATCCCTGAGCCCAGCCTGCTCCCAGCCCTGGGGCAGCTGCCGGTGCCGGGCGCACGTCGTGGGCACGACCTGTCGGCAGTGAGTGCACCTGGAGCTCCTGGCACTGCTTCTGCACAGCTCTGTCTAGACTGCCCATAAGGCCCTTGCTATGCTTTCCTTCTGCATTTGTTGATAAGTAACTTGGTAAATTGCACTGGTTATTGGGACTAATTTTCCCAAGCAATTTCCTTCCTATATTTAGTAAGATTTTCTGACTTGTTTCCTTAAATAACCAATACCATATTTGCACTAATATTGCATGTGTATCTGTAGATCTATCAAGAGTTGTATAGGAAAAAGTATGAAAGCTGTAAAAGGTTATGGAAAGAAAATTCTCATGGCATCCCTCTTACCAGCTGTCTTGAATCTATGAGCTGCTGTCAGAATTCCTCAGTTATCAGTAGATCACCTCCCTTCCACCGCTTTTTGCCTTTAGATGCAGATCATAAATGACTGGTTCTAATTCTTTGCTGATTTGTTGTGGGTTTTTTTCCTCCTTGAAAGGCCTGAAAAAAACTATTTTTTTCCTGATCTGCACCACATGAAGTTTGAGATTGAAGATGGTACTACTATCGAAGGAGGGAAAATTCGTTTTGGCTATGATCCTCAGGAATTTCCTAGCTTCAGTTGGAGAGGATATGCACAGATGTCCTCTATACAAGTAAGCTGGTATTTCACTCAAGACTTTGGGGTGAAAATGAAAACAAAAGTGCATGGCACATACGTCTGTATAATACTGCTATGTGTGTGGAAGGTCATGGAAAAAAAGACAGAAAAAAGGACAGGATCTGACTGATCCAAACCCTTTTGCTGTTTGGATTAGCGAGTGTTAGTATTTTTCTCAGGTCATTTGCACATTGCTTGTGCAAATATGCCTTCTTCAGAAATGTTCTTTGAGGTTGGCTTTTTTGTGAGACAGCTGTAAAGAGGGAACTTGCAGCTTTAAAGTCTATACTACTAAGTGCAGAAATTCTTCTCATGCCAAGAACAGTAAGTTCTGCAGAAGATTAATGCTTGGCTAAATAATTTGAATTGCACAGGTCCACAACCGTCTGTGTCCATAAGATTTTCAGGTAAATTCACAGTGCTGTCACTGAAGTCATCTTACACTGGAACTTATATTGGGTAAAGAAGAGAGAGATGCCAGCTTTTATTATGAATGATACCTTCACATTACAGCAAACAGGAAAATGTGTGGTTCAGTAAAAGAAGCTATGAGCAGGGACATATTGGCAACATTTATTTTGGTTTCATGACAGACTATAAATAAGCTGAACAACAGCTGAGGGAATCAGTCTATCACAGGTAGAAAGGCACCATAATTTCTCTGAGAATGGCCCTTCTGACTTTGTATTGAACTGCTGATAAAATGAAGCAGAATTTTAAAACAGTAGATTTGAGTAATAAATGGGATTTGTTCACTCATTTTGAAAGTAATGCTTTGGTATAGTTGTGTCCAGCCTCCATTTGTCCAGGGACTAATGAGTAGCATGGGACAAAAGCACATAATCATTGCACTATGATTTCCTTTATGTTCTTCATTTTTCAGTCTTTCTTCTTTTGTTGTTTTGGTCTTGGGGATTTTTTTTTTATCCCAGATAATTTTTGAATTTTCAGTATTATTCCACATTTGTAAATGAAGGCAACTCTTTGGTTTCTGTGATTTCTTAACGCCTGCTTTCTAATTCAGCTGCTTTTTGCATTTCTTTTCTAGGGGCATTTTGTACAGGCTTTTTGTTCTGTTCTCAGATGTGGGACAGAGAAAACGTTTGCATTTGAGGAAGCAGAGTAGACCACAGTGGTGGGGAGGTCACTGTGCCACAAGTAGTTTGGAAAGGGGCCGCAGGTGGATTGTGGTGGGTGAACTGGTGGGAACTGGATTGTGAGGGGAACTTTAGGGTTCAGGATGGAAAGAAGGAAACCAAACCCATGAGACTGCACCAATCCTGTTTTTTCCTAATCCACCACTGACCCTTAACATGTCTCTTAGTTTTTCTGAAACTGTATGTTTTCTAATAATGGGGCTGCGTGAATGCAGAGAATTTTGTGGGTCTGGAGGTATCAGTTCAGCTCCAGGACAAGGACAGCATTCCTGGTATTGCAGCTCTAAGCAACTGTAGGATCTGGTAGAGGATCAGAAGTTTCAGTGACAGTTTGAGGTGTCTGCATGCAATGGGATCTCAGACTAGCATCAGTGAGTGTGGCCTGTTCCTTGGAAAGGCAGGAATATCAACAGCCCTTGTTATCTGCCTCCTTTTATTCTACTGAGAATAACAGTAAAATACTGTTGATGTATCACACTAACACATGATAGTTCAGCCATTCTGTGTCTTTCTGGATCAGCTCATATTCAACAAGAGTTTTATTTCACAGGAGATTTTGTTCTGTGCTATTTTGTAAGCTGCCCAAGCCTTTTGTCTTTGCCAAATGTTTTTTTTCTTTCTCTGGGTGCTAGTAATAAGTAATGTACTTTCCATTCCTCCTTTTTCCCTTTCTTTTTATTTTTCCCAGCCAGAGGTGGTTGTGCCTATCACTGTGGCTTCCCCTAAGCTCTTCCACCTAGTCCTCCACTATGTCAGCCTGGGCTCAAAAAGCTCTAAAGGGAAGATCTCAGTTGCTGAGGGAAAACATATTGGCACTAATTATACTTGTAAGTGAATTAATTTTCTCACTAGGCTTCCCTGTCTTCCTCTGTCATACACCAGCATTGCCATTCCAGTATATACTTGTCTGCATGTGCCTTTTTCTTGTAGGACTTTAGTCTGGTGCTTGCATGGCTTCTAACTCTTCCTCAATTCAGCACTTTACGGCTGTTTTTGTTTATTAACTTCCATTTTTCAGAATGAAGTGAGGATAACTTTGAATGTGGAAAAATCAAACCTCTACTTATTTCGCATTATCCTGAGGTATATTAACCCTGGAGGCGAAGCATTGTCGGGTCGCATGTCTGCTTGGCAATCTCAGCCTGGAGCAGGTAGGTGTAACTCAGCAGTGCAGCAGCTCAGATGAATGTTAGATCACAGAAGGCTCTCCAAGGTGCACCTAAGTCAAGTCTTTATGTTGCTTAAACGGGGCAACACTTTTAACAGTGTCTGTGCTTTTATGCTTCTCCTCTTACATTTTTGCTGCGTAATTGATGTGGCTGTGTTTGCATGAAACTCCTGCTTGCAGTTGTAATCAGCATTTGTTTCTTCAAGTATTTGCCACACTTAGTACTCTCAGTCCTGTACTTGGAAGCTCTGAACTGTGAAGCTTTTAAAAAAGGGGTGACAACACTTCCTTTAGTTTACTTGCCTTTAATGTTCAAGTTTTAACTGTGGCTTTTGCCTTCATTCAATGAATAAGATTTGTGTAAAATGATGAATCCAGTTTGCCAAGTTAGTTCTGATTACAGACCTCAAAAACATGTGATATCTTTCAGGCCCTGATAAAAGATAAGTACTCCATATCCTTTGAATGGTAGGGTCATACCAAGCCTTTATGCAGAATTATGTCTTACTATTCCTGCCTTATTGAGAGGAGTAAGGTTATAGATCCTTCTAGAAATTCAAGTAAGACAAAACTGAAGACTTCAGAGACACCATTCAGCAGAGTGGCAGAAGTTTGTGGTCATCACTGGCTTCTAATAACTGGGAGACAGGGAACCAGATTTTGTCTGTGTCCAAGGTCTTCAAAGAGGAAACCTTTAATATTCATAACAGTTGATCCTCATGCCTTCTATTTGACAAAGCATACCACAGCTATATTTCTGTAGTACACAGAGTCATAGAATGTTCTAGGTTGGAAGGAGCCTTAAAGATCATCCAGTTCCAACCCCCTACCATGGGCAGGGACACCTTCTGCTAGACCAGGTTGCTCAGAGCCCCAGCCAGCCTCGCCTTGAACACTGCCAGGGGTGGGGCATCCACAGCTGGCCCATCATCTCTGCCTAGAAGTTATCTGTCTGTAAGTAAAATTTTTGGACGCTACTGAGGACCTCCAGTACCTGAAGTGTTTGACCTGAAGTCACACGAGAATATGGAATGTGTCAGCTGAACATACTGAGAGTCAGTGCAGAGAGAGGTTGAATGGAAAATGATGGAAGGGGAAACTGAAGAAGTGACCATTTCAGAATATTACAGAACTGATCATTACAGAGGCAGAGCTCTGCTTTTCTGTACCAATTGCTCAAAAGTAACAAGAATGCAAACAACAACCACTGCATAGCTCTGTGCCTGGTTGAGTGCATTGCTAATGCATATTTTCTGAAAAGCATTGATCAACTCCTGTCAAACAAAGTTTAATGGACCAAATTATCAGTCCCGCTCACTAAGCAAGTAGTGACATTTTACACAGTCACTTACATTTTTTTACTTGTTTTTTTTTCTGGCAGGGGCTGCTCAGAGCAAAGAGTTTGTCTTCCCACCCAGCAAGGAGCCAGCTTTTATCACAATCCCAGGAAAAAGCTCCACAAAGCCTTTCTCACTGGCTCCAGGCACGTGGACTGTCAGTATAATGGCAGAGGAAGTCCTCTTGGTAAGAAAACAATTGAGGAAAACAACTACTTGAAGGTTGTCATGAAGTTACTGCTCTGGAGTTATTTGCTCCAAAGAACCCTGCAAGCAAGTGAAATTCAGCACGAGTGAAAGGAACAGAATACAATTATGAAAATTTACAATTCTGCCTCTTATTTCTTCTCTTTCTCCTGCTCTAATTTTTCTTCTCCTTACAGACTTTAAGTCTATCTGGAATCTGTACCTTCAAATGATAAGGTATTATTAACATACAGCACAAAGCATAAATGCTTACAAAAATTAGTAACTTTTGCATATCAGATGTTGTGTCTAGGGCTTAGTCAAAGCCTTAGTTTCTTGACAAAAAAAATCATCATGACAGTATTGTAAGATGGGCTGCATTATAAGCAGGTCAGTTTCTGACTGCTTTTATCCTCCTGTCTTTTCTCTCCTTTCATTCACTGAAAACCAGAAAAATTTTCTAGCAGCAGTTCTAAAAACTTGCTAGAGAAAGAAAAATTGTTTGAGATGATCACTGATGAAAAACCTTAAATATGTATGATGACAAAGACAGCATACTGAAATTCTAACGTATTTTGTACAGGGACAAAAAGCAGTGTCTAGTAATTAAGCCTGGGGCTGTGTTAAATTTATGGAATACCACATGAAGTGTTAGTAAAGAGCTTGCAAAGGTATTTCTTGCTGAAAGTGACAGTATTATTGTGCTGGGTTTTTTTACAAATGTCTTTGAAAAGGTATATATTAATTATCTTAGCCCATCACGTTCTAATATATATCTTATATCTTAAGCTCTAATATATTAATATAAGTAAGGCATAACAAAAATATACCAGCTTTTGAAGCACATCTTAATAGGTTACATGAAGTATTTTAATCAAGTCATGTGGAATTTGTGAATCTCCTGTGTGGAGTCACCCAGAGTTGAGCTGTGTGCTTGCGGATTGCACTCCTGGATGAAAACTGCAGGCATCCGGCTGTGTGTTACTGAGCTGCAGGGAAGCTCCCTTCAGTGCACTGTCATGGACAACACATGATGAGAGAGTGGCTTCAGAGTTTCCCTGATCACAGTGCAGCTGCCTTCATACCATCTTTCTGAAATCACAGGGTTAGAGAAACACATTCTGATGTTATTGGCCCAAGCAGTAACAGAAAAAAAGCCCCACTCACATTTTGCAGATGCCCTCTGCACAAATTGTTTATGTGGTTGGTTTCGTTCATTGTTACATCGCGAAAGCCTGGAGATGTTCTTTTTGTCATTGTTTGAATGGTTTAGCATTTGTTGTGTTCTTTGTTCTTAGGATTATCTGGTGCTGTTACCTAGTGATTACTACGAGGCATCCCTGCTGCAGATCCGAGTTACAGAGCCTTGCACACATCCCGCGCCTGCGTCAGCAGAACAGTCAGTAGATAAGATACAGCATAAACCAGTGCCTTGGTTTGTCTTGTTATCATCCTGCTGCACTTGAAAACAATAATAATCCTCTGTTTTGTTGGGTTTTTGTTTTTGTTTTTTGTGTGTGTGTGTGTGTAAGCTGCTTGCTCTATCAGCATTTGCCTCTGGGCAGATTTTCCTGTGTCCTTGGTTCAGAGGCAGTGCATTTCAGACACGGGGGAGAATCCAGAAGAGTACCTGTGCGACAGCCAGCTCCCAGTCAGCCAGTGATGGCCCACATCAGTGGAAGAGAGGTCAGATTCCTGCCTACTAATTGCAGTCCCATCTGTGCTGTTGACTATAAACCTACCAGACTAAAATGGTTGCAGATTTACAGCTCAGGATTTTCAGATCTTAACACATCCCTAAAACTGACCCTGCACCAAGGGCTGCATTTTACGCAAAACTATGTAAAAGTATCAGTGTAGGCAGATTTATAACTGTGACTGGAGTGGACATTCCACTCTGGCAAAAGCATTTCATTAAATAAAAATCCTTCTCCTTTAGGCATACTGGCTTGTTCAGAAGAAATGACATAATGATTTGTCAGCAGAAATGGCGTACATACATCACTCTAAATTAATCTTTTTTTTCTTAAATAGCTACACTTAGGTAAAGTGTTTTCTTTGCTGAGAAACAAGCAGAAGCAATTATGCCACTGCTGTAGGTCCTTTGGAAGCAATACATGTTTTATGAAAAGATCTCCTAGAAGTGTGTTTGGCAAAAAGTAAGGTATTTTATCAAGTATGTGATAGTGATGTGATGATTGTGGCCTCTATTACTGTGCTTGGATATTTCTTTTAAAAATATCAAGTACAACAAGAATACTCACATGCCACAGGCTCTGGTGCTTCATCACTGATGCATGTGCAAAATTTACTGGTATGAATAATTGCAGTGAAATCAAGAGGGCTGTTGACAGAATTATTTACATGTTTAAGTGTTTGTAGCCTAAGGAAATACCAAGAAAAAACAGTTTAAATTTAAAAATAATTATGTAGTCAACTGAAGCAAAACCTTGGTAACCACAACACTTAGAAGTATTTTGCATCAAATATTGTGTTATCCACTTTGTGCAAGTAACCCAAAAGAAAAACCTTAATGCTACAAAGTGTTATTGTTTGCTGGAGAAGATGCTTTCACTCTGTGTAGGGAATCAAATTACAGCATTATAGTAGGAATTTTGTGTTCCTGGAAATATTTTTTCAGTGGAGGAGTAAACTCAGTTTTTTGTATGTTGTTAAGGACAGCTTAGAGATGATGATGACAATTTTTTAGCATCATAGCATTTCTTCCCTTTCTGCTGGGGAGAAGAGAAATAATAAAGTAATTTCCCAGCGTTCTTTTACAGCTTTCCTAAAACTGTTATAATGGCAGGTGTTTCTTGAACTTGTTTGACTCTTGTTAGAGGACAAAGTGATATTTATAAGTGTTGCTTGCATTCTGCTGGGTGTCTTCTGTTGAGATGCTGCAGGGCTGGCCTTGGACTCATGCTGACCAGTCAAAAGAGCAGGAAGTGGGAGCTTCCTGCAAGAAAGGGGAGTGAAAGATTTAACTGCTTTTTTATTTTTCAATTATTTTGGCCCAGGTCAATTTAGAGATGACCATAAATGTTCCTCAAGTCGGTCGCTATGTTCTGGTTTTTGAATATGCCAACAAAGAGGATCAGATAAGCACTGCAGAGATAACAGTGCATAGCCCTGGACCTGTCACTGAAGGCAGAGTGAGATTATACAGTTGTAAATACAGGTAAGAGTGTCTGAAGTAATCACTAAATGATTAAATAAGCATTTGGAATGCAATTATACTTTTTATGTATTTGAATCCATTTTATCATGTACATTGTTCAAATTCTAGGGTGATTTAAAAGCAAGTGCAGAATTCTGTGGATTTTGTAGAGGTTTTTAATTCTCTTTGTGCAGTCAGCTCATTAAATATTGCTACTGCTTCAATGAATTGTTTTCCTATGCAAAGGGTTACTTTTTTATATACATTCTTAAATCCTTATAAGCTATTAATCTCCAAGTCCAGTGGAAGAGCCTTGCTGTTGGCTGCAGATGCCTGCACTGTTTTTCTTTAGTTAAAAGTGTGTCCAAGGGCTTTGGCTATAAAAAATGTAGCAGCCAGTTTTACAAGAGTAATCCCACAGTTTCTGACAAGATTTGCTGAAGCAGAAGTTTCAAGGTCTCTGAAATTCTGCCTGTAGTCATCGTCTGGCTGTCAGGCTGTAGGCAAGGTCTTCAGCCAAATGCTTCTTTACCCTTGTTCACTGATGAGGTTACTGCAGATGTTTCAGCACAAGAGATTTTACCTGCCCTGAGTGAGGTTGTCTTTAACACTTGGGCACCTCAGCTTATTTTGAGCCCTTGGGACAGCCTACCCAGTACCAGGGGACTACAGACATGCATCCTTTACTTCCATGAGCCAACTGTTTGGCACAATGGAGGCTTAGGGATATTCAGGATGAAACTGGTCAGTAAGAAAAATAATTTCCATCAGCATGTTTGTGATGCAGAGCACAGCCATATGGAGCAGTGACCTTGTCAGGTTATTGCTGGGGAAAGATCTTATTTTAGCCTGTTACATAACACTTTGAGCCCCAAACTTCTTGCTATAAATCTTCCATTTTGTTGTTTTTTTGGTGGTTGTTTGGTTTTTTTTCCCCAAAACACCCGCATTTTCCCCACATGTTATGGGCTGGTTTCAAACACACTTGTTTGTTTATATGACACATTAGAAACACATTCATGGGAATACAAAGAAAGCCCTTGCTGCTTTAATGTAGCAATGCAGCAAATCCCTTCTGCAGACATTCTGCATGAACTGAATGGTCACACTGTGAGTGAGGTACTGTGTCATCTTCCCCAAACAGGAAGGTGCAAGTCTCTTCTGATAAAAAATAAATCAAGCAATGACATAGTGAGATATATGTAGATAACAGTAACTTGTAGAATTTGTAACATATTTTGCCAAACTTCCTTACAGCTCAGTGAGCTTGAATATTCCAAATAAAACATGGTAAGAGAATAACACATCCCAGGCTTTGAGCAAATAATGAGTAAGGGACCAATATTTCTCTGGTTTTACATGTCCCTAGCTCTGACCTGACCTTTTTTCAAATCTATGCTTTAAACAAGAGTGAAACTTCCACAATGTCTGGTTTGTAGAGGAGGCAAACCTGTTTTTTCACTTGCATTGAGGAGTGTCTCAGCGTACAGAGTAGCTTCCTAAGATGAGGCCTTGCCCAGCTGTCACTGTGTGTGCAAGAGCTGCTGATTCACATCCTCAGAGGCACATGGCAGTAGTGGAAAGAAGCAGCTGCTGTGTTCTGGCACCTCAAGGAGCACGGCCCCGGCAGGAGAATATTTGTTCCACACCGTGTTACACAGTGTGAAAACGTCTGCAGGTAGCATCCGTGTGCAGCTGTCTGTCCACATCCTGCTTAAGCCAGGAGCTCAAATGGGTGTCTGAGCTGAGACCTGGAGGCTTCAGCTCCAACCCACCCAGGAGAAGCAGTGTTTTGTACCTGGCACATCCCGTGTCTCACTGGCAAGGACAGTGCACGTTCCACAGTGGCCACAGGCAGGTTAGTTGTGATCCAGCAGGAGGGCTAAGTGCTGTGGCTGGCCAACAGCCAGGCAGGGAAGCTAGGTGACAGCCCAAACAACGTGGCAATGCCAGCAGGCCCATCCTTAATCCTGCTTTCTGTCTCAGTTTCCTTTGTCGCAGCGTTGTAGTTGACGACAGGAACCGCGTTGCAGCCTATGACCTTCTAGCAGACACAAAGATACATCTTAAGGCATCATCAAGTAATTTTCTTCTGGTAAGCTGACATTTTCTTTTCCCTTCGGTAATACCTGTTCCTTGGTTGGGTAAACAGAGATATTTGTCTCCCTATATTCACATTCTGTAAGGTAAGGTGTGAAATTATGTATATTAGATGCTTGACTAGACATGCTTTAAGTATAGCCCAGAATGCTGAGGCAAACTTGTCAGTTTCAAAGATCAACAGAACATTGCCTTTATTGGCAAGGGGTTTTCCAGCTTTCTTGTGCTTTATTTCAATTCCCCTTTCTCTTCTACAAGTAAACTTTAAAGGAAAAGTATTCTGATAGCTTTAATACCTAATTTTTATTTTTCCTTTATCTTAAATTTTTTATTTATCTTTAATTTTTCCTCAATCCTCAAAACCCATGTAGGAGTTTCCTGTGTCTCTTACAAAATTCAGGTAATAATTCTTTTATTTCAGATAATAAATGCATTCATTAGTCATGTAGCTTTCAGTTATTTAAATAAAAAGCCTTCACTGACCTCTTTTGGCCACACAAGGAATGTACTTTTCTGGAAACAGAATTTTCTTACATGTTGTTTCTGTTTTCTGTTTTAGAAACACAAGGTTTGTTAAAATCTAGAGCTCCAGCCCAGCTAGTAACAACTATTAGGACTAACAGCTGATACATGCTTTCTTCATTTCACGAGTTAGTGTAAACTAACACCTTTCACATTTTCTGTTAGCCTCCTGCAGCAACTGCTGTGCTAACAAGATCTGATCTTGTTAGCACAAGATTTACAATTTTTACAATTTACAGCCTTTACAATTTTTAATTGTAAAGGGTGCACTTAGCAAAAGATGGGACAGGGGAAAAGAAGTGCTTCTGGTTTGTTGACACTAATCATGAAGTCAATGGCAGCAGTTTTGGGGTTAAACATGCTCATGTGTTCCCTTCATGCAGAGCAGAGAGGCAAGTGGGAGCCACCTCCAACGCTGGAGACATCTGGTCTAAGTAAAGGGGAAATGGGGTTCTTGAGGCCGTCTGTCAAGACAGGCTCCTACAGCTTGATAGTCTTTGTCTCACACTGATGCAGATGAGCTGTCTAAACCCAGACCACACTTGGCACTAACCTCCTACCCTCTCATGAAGTGCTGTTCAAAGCTTCAGCATGTACCCTTGTTCTGCTGCAATGGCCTGGAGCCCTGTGGGTTGTTGTATGCAGGACAGGCAAAGTGTTGGCTGCCCAGGAAAAGGGATTTTTAGCACTCTGCCTTATAGCTTATAAAGGGTTTTTTTCCCCTGCTTACTACTTTAAAAACACAGGCTGAACTCCCTTAGGACGTGCTTCCAAACCAAATCACATTGCATAATAATGAATTCTCCTTATGCAATTTTTAATTACATTACTACATGGTGCTGGCTATCTTATTGCTTATTGGACGTCTTCATCTCCTTTTCAGGTAGATCATGAATAAGTTCTGTAACTTGTGCTTTTTATATGTATTTTCTTATGTATTTTATTAATGCATACTCTTGTGTCTACCCACAAGCTTTCCCTTATGTCCTTACCACCATGGGTACAGCAGGACTACCACAGATTCATTTGTTCATGTCTACTTTAGTTAAAATAAAAAATCCCATATGAGGTCTCTCTTCTTTTGGAATGAGTTTGGAATCCTGGGAGAGAAATCCTGGTATCACTGAAACTCACTCCCACNATCCCATATGAGGTCTCTCTTCTTCTGGAATTTCTCCTGATATCACTGAAACTCACTCCCATGGACTTTGCACGAGCAAGTGTTTGTGCCTGTATTTGAGAAAGTCTGGGAGTTCCCCCAAGGTCCAAAAGTCTCTAACACCACAGATGAGGGCTTTTCCCTCCTACCTCTCTACATTCCTTGCCTTGCTTCTCAGCCTTTGAGCTGGTCTTCTGTCTTTCCCTTTACCACACATACATACTTAATTTTAGTTATTTCCCTCCTGAACAGCCAATATTCCCTTGACAAGGACAGAAAAATGCAGTTTAACCCTGAGGCATTGAGATGCAGGGGGGTAAAGAGATCCAAAATCATGGGAGGTCCATGACAGAACATGGCTTTGGGCTCATCTCTCCCTATGGTCAAATTAGGCTTCATCCTTCCTGTTCAGGCCTGGCCCTGTTATTTATGATATTAATTGTTAATTGTGCCTTGTGCTTGTTTTTCAGCACAAGGTTTGCATTATATCAGCTGAAGAATTTTCTCCAGAATACGTGGATCCTAAAGTACAGTGCATAGCTGCTTACAGGAGTAGCAGTGATGGGAGGTAACTTGCTTGGTTTTATCCTTCCTATTATCTGAGGACAACCTTAAAAAGTAGAATAAATGATGTTTTAATTCTTTCGAGTGAAGCTTTGCTCAGTGACTCCCAGGTGATTTGTAGGCCACTTTGGTAGTCTTGGTAAAGAAGCTGAAGTGTTAGTGTTAATCTAGACAGAATTTTGTTGATATCAGCCTTTTCCTGGCCCATCTGAACTACCCAGTGCTGGTGTGTGAGAAAACATGCATCTTTCACATGCCATCCAGTACGACAGGTGTCCAAGCTGGAAAATCATTCCTGCTTTCGTGGCCTGAAATGCTTGCTGTTCCATCTGGAGTTTTCTTCTGCATGTTAGTGCTTCAGCTGTCCCAAAATGGCTTTAATTTGTCACTAGGTGTGGGATGTGACTGCCCTTTTGGGCACAAATCCACCAGCTCAACTTGGCGGCATCAAATTATTCAACATGTAAACCCCTGCTTCCCAAACAAGCCATTCCCTTTTCCCTGTCATTGTGGAGCCCTTAGGGTAGGCATGCCCTCATCATTCACCTCACACAGTAATGCCAGCTGATCCTTCTTCTCCACCATACTTTATAGGACCAGTAATTAGGGGACTCATGTACTGCTTGGTTGCTCCAGGCTGACAGCTCTTCTCTTGCTGTGAAGATCTGAACCTGAACCTTCCCAAGTGGTCAGGTTTGGGTTCTGCAGAGCATCTCCTGTGTCCTGTTGAAGCTCTTCCCCTCCCCATCTTTTATTCTTTGGGACAGAGAAGAATTGTCACTGCAGCTTCCAAATTAGGGACCTCCACATTTCAGTGCCTGTTGCACTCCCCGGGATGTGCCTCGTGATGCCCACTCCTAAGGCTTTCTTCCTACTGATCTAGCAGTGGGAAGGGTCTCAAAATAAAAGTAAATGTCATTTACAGGACTTAAGAGGCAAAAAGAGTTGGTGATTTGGTCTAACAGTTTTCCAAATGGTAGCTTCTAATATAATGGTTGAATTGAAAAAGAAAGCAGAAAAATCTGGATAGTAAATTGGATAAAAACATGTGACTGTGCTTGGCTTCCATGCATGCATAGCATTGAATCACAGCTTTAATTCTCCTGCTCAGTGTTACCACTGAGAGCATCTTTCTAAGACCGAAGATACTTGTCCTTGCACCAAAGTTATTTTGCACATGCAGGCATTTATATTTTGAGTAAAACAGGGAAAGAGGATGGGTGAAAAACATGATTCAAAATGAAATTAATGTAAAAGGTACATATTTTACTTTGGTTTTGTGTTGGGTATTTTTTAAAACTCTTGTTATGTTTGCATCATTTGCTGTAGGTTTTTGTTTTGTTTTTATTGTTATCTGGCAGCATTTTTGCTTTCCTGAAAGTGTTTAAATTCATCAAGTTGAAAGATGGAAAGGCTTGGCTCAGTTTAACTGTATCTTAAGTGGAGGCTGCACATGATTTCCCACACAGGCCTGGCAAATACATTTCAGTTCTGGCCCTGAAGCATACTTGCCATTCCAGTTCTGGGCCTGTCTGGAGCAAAGATTCATCATTGTCTGTTGAGTGTGGAATGGTCTGCCCAGGGAGGTGGTGGAGTCACCATCCCTGGATGTGTTTAAAAAAAGACTGGATGTGGCACTTGGTGCTATGATCTAGTTGAGGTGTAAGAACATGGTTGGACTCCATGATCTTGAAGGTCTCTTCCAACCTAGAAATTCTGTGATTCTGTGTGAAAATTCTGAGTACTTACTAGAAGTGAACAAATACAACCAGGAAACTCCCAAAAATATTTTATCCTGCAGTCTTGGAAAATTCTTCTCTCAATTCCAGAATTAAGTATGCCAAGGAATTTAAATAGCTAAACACAGCAGTGAATGAATAAGGATGCTTTCAAGGAGTACTGTTATTTATTTTGGCTCCAGTTCTACAAATATTTGAGTCTATACTTAACTTCTAAGTACTTAAGTAGTCTCATTGACTTCAGTGGGAAAACTTGCATGTTTAAAGGATACACCCATGTAAATATTTGTAGAACTGAGAATTCAATATAAATACAGATTCTGGTGAATGTAACTAACTGGATTAATTAAAATGTATTTAATTTTCAGTGCTCCTGATTCCCTTAAGTTTCATCTTCCTCAGAAAATTCTTTCCACTGAAACTTAAAGTTATGGAAATTTTGTGTGAATAAAATCAGTTAACATATTAAAGGTGTACACACTTTCCCCTTTGTAAGTTAAATCCATACCTCTTGTTTTCATTTGCTTTCTGATCATTTACAAAGAATCCAAATAGGTACAGGGGTTATTATTGCATTATCAATTGCAATACAGTCTAATACACTGACTTTGGTAAGTCAGCAGCTTTTCCTGTTATGATTAAAACTTTTTCCTGGCCCCAAGGATAATTGCTGTGGTTCTGTGTTTAGTGCAGCATGCATTCCCTCAATTTTTGAAGCTCCACCAGGAGCTTTGGTTTTGGATGCCTTCAGAGATGGGAAGATTTCCGAAGTACAGGAGAATATACTCCATGATCCATTGAGTGCCACTTTACCTGCTGGTTCAGTTCATGGAGTCACCTTGACACCATTACAGGTACCTCATACTCTAAAAACTTTGTTTTGCAAGTCACAAGGTATGTTCTTAGCAAACTTAAGTAGATGAAACGCTGTAAGAGAATCAAATGTGATAGATGATGTGATATGATGAAAATGTTGCAAACTGAGTAAGCCACAGAGACAATATAAAGAAAGGGGAAAAAATACCCCCAAACACCAGCTTCTTTATGAACTACATAACAGTCTCACAGACTGCAGAAGAATGTTAAATGTGCTTGGCAGGCAAACAGAGCATGCAGTTGTAATGTTCCTTGAAGAAATTGAACTTGCTGAGAGATGCTAGGCCCCCTCTCTTTCACTGCAGGTACGGGGCACTGAGCACAGCTGATAAGCCCAAAAATGTTTCACAAAACAAATCTATTCTGTGATTTAATACCAGTGCTGTTATTTTTTCTCCAGAACCAGATCACCTTGAGTGGCAGAGTGCCCCACTTGGGCAGATATGTATTTGTGGTACATTTCTATCAGCCAGCACACCCGGTGTTCTCTGTGCAAGTCCATGTGAATGCAGGACACGCATGGTCAGGTAGGCAAATGAATTTGACCTAATCCCTTTCCTTTCTCAGCATTTTGGGATATGGAGCTGCGTTGGGTTGACCCTGGATGGACACCAGGTGCCCATCAAAGCCGCTCTGTCACTCCCCTCCTCAGCTGGACAGGGGAGAGCAAATGTAGCAAAAGGCACATGGGAGGAGATAGGGACGTGGAGAGATCACTCACCAGTTACCAACATGGGCAAAACAGACTTGACTAGGGAAATTAGCTTAATTTGTTACCAATCAAATCAGAACGGGTTAATGAGCCCTAAAGCTTCAAACACTTTCCTTCCACCTTCCCCTTTTTCCTGGGCTCAACTTTACTCCCAAATTTCTCCAGCTCCTCCCACTGAGTGGCACACGGGTACAGAGAATGTGGGCTATACTGAGTTCATCACAGGTTGCCTCTGTTCCTTCCTTCTCAGCAGAGGACTGCTCACACTCTTCCCCGCTTTAGTGTGGGATCCCTCACATGGGAGACAGTCCTCCACCAACTTCTCCAAAATGAGTCATTCTCCTGGGCTGCAATTCTTCACTATCTGCTCCAGTGTGGGTTCCTTCCATGGGGTCACAAGGCCTGCCAGGAGCCTGCTGCAGTGTGGGATTCCCAGAGGTTCACAGTCCCCATTTGGGCATCCACCTGCTCTTGTGTGGGTCTCCTCCCCAGGCTGCAGGTGGATCTGTGCTCCAGCACTTGGACCACCTTGTCCCTCTCCTTCTTCACGGACCATGGTGACCGCAGAGTTATTTCTCTTGCATGTTCTCACTCCTCTCTCCAGCTGTACCTGCTGTTGAGCTGGGTTTTTTCCCCTTTCTTAAATATGTTATTCCAGAGGCACTACCATGATCAGACACAGCCTTGGCCAGTGTTGGGGTCTGTCTTGGAGCCAGCTGGCATTGGCTCTGTCGGACATGGGAGAAGCTTCTTACAGGTGTTCATAGAACCCACCCCAGTACCCCCTACAACCAAAACCTTTTCACATAGACCCAATATGTTTTTTCTTCTAGGTGCTTTCAATGCTTCATTCTGCCCTCATACTTCTGGCTGTCGGGTTCAGGTGATTGCAGCAAACCAAATTGAGCTTGGCATTTCTGAACCCATGGTCTCTGTTACAGTGATGATACCAGATGGAAGAACGCTGGTTCTGGTATGTGTATTACATAAATGTACTTGGAAATGTTATTCTCAGTTTCGCCATTCATTTAGAGATAGATGCAAAGATGAAAACCAAAAAGAATAAATTTTTTAATGTTGTGTTCCAGATTTTTAGGATCTTACACACTGCTTTTGGTATTGTTTTAAATTTTTAAGATACTCTGCATTGTTTTTGTTGTATACTGCTTGTAACATCACAACTTTGAGGGCAGTATGCAAAGTTAATTTTCTTAATTTTTGGTTAAAATCTTACAGGTTTTGAAAAAATCCAGAATGTATAGTGAAACAACATTTAAACATGTAAATGCATTTAGCTTGTGCCTTTTTGTTTTTCTCTGAAATGTACAATTTAGCTTTCTTATTGTTTTAAGGAAAATATCTTAGTTGTTCCAGCAGACACCTACAGTTACAAAATTCTTGACAAAAAGACAGTGGACAAGTCATTTGATTTTATCAGCCAATGTGGAGGAAACAGTTTTTATATTGAGTAAGCATCACTTTCTAAAAACCTGAACATTGACAACAAGCTGGGAATAATATTACTTTTACACTGTATTAAAGAGCTGTCTAAAATCCCTGTAATTGTGCTACATTAAAATGCTTTTCGTGGCTTATGCTGGCCCATTAAATTTCTGTGAGTCATTTTTCCATGACTTTCTCTTGTAAATGCAATGTAAAGGTAGAGCTTTATTGCTCACAGTACAAAAGAGGAAAATCTGTGTCACCTTCCTGTCTTTGGTATTTCCATCTTTGGTATTTTGCTTGGCATGTCTGAACTGATACAACTAATATGCACTTGCTATGAAAAAACCTCTTGCCTGCATGTTCAAAGCCGTTCACCCCTGATTTAATTAAAGCATATCCTTGTGTGTGTGCTGATGCCATCCTTGTGTCCAGCTGTTTGAAAGACAGAACCCTTATCTACTGAACCACTGCAAAGCACTCTCATAGCAATTCCCGAGTGCCAGCACTTACATGATTTATATTTCAACTTAACCAGCCCAGAACGATCATCGGCCTTCTGCAAGGACTCCGTAAGGTCACTGGTGGCTTCCTACAACGACGGCGCCCTGCGGTGTGACTGCCACAGCGCGGGTGCCACGAGCCCGACGTGCAGTGCCCTAGGAGGGCAGTGTGTCTGCAGGCCCAACGTCATCGGTCGCCAGTGCAGCCGATGCCAAACCGGCTACTATGGATTCCCCTTCTGCAAGTGTAAGTATGTGCTTGCACTCCTTCAGCTCCTGACACGGCCGCCTCCCCAGCCCTCTGAATTTACTGCAGGTGTGCTGCAGCCGGACTTCTCTTTGTAGAGCCTGATCCTGTGAGAGGCTGGTCAAGCTGTTCTAGCTTCACCATAGCACAGCTTCCAGTTTAAGGCAGAAGAAATCCCATTCCCCTAAAGCACGCCTAGCTCGTGGTGAAGTGTGCCTTTGCATGTGTTGTCTGATAGCTGAACTTAGAGCTGAACTGGTTAAAATCTGTTTTGCCACTATTTCAGTGAAATAGATTTTTTCTGCATTGACTGATAAATCGTTTCCAACTTGTTAATGTTTAATCCCATTTTACACCTTCAAGCTTTTCCATAGATAATCAGAGACACAGCATTCCTAATTCCTCCTATTCTGATGTTAATAATAGCAACAGATCTATAGATTACACCAACAGTCCTCAGCTGCTTTCATAGATACTATACTTGATGTTTACAAACATTGCTTTACAAAAGTGGCACCCTTGACACCAAAACTACCTGTTTAATCCTTGGCAGCTTAAGCAAGTGATAAACAATGTCTGTGGTGAAGTTAAGCAACCAATCCATGGAAAAGAGCCAAGCACTAAACCTGCTCTTTGAAACTATTGTTGCAGTCACATAGTTGGTTTCTGTCACCCTGAACTTTAAACTAGTGAGAGAGAAGAGTCATGTTTTCTGTACATAAAGGTTGTGTGTACTTGTTGCATATTCAATAACAGCTGATTGTTGTAAGATGAGATGTGATTGATTTGTAGAACAATTTCTTTGATCTAGTATGCAACTGCGGGCAGCGTCTTTGTGATGACACGACTGGTAAATGCATTTGCCCTCCACGAACTGTGAAGCCAAAATGTGAAGTGTGTGAGAAATATTACTTCAGCTATCATCCCCTTGTTGGCTGCAAGAGCTGCAACTGCTCAGAAAAAGGAATTGTTGATGTGGCAAACCCAGAATGTGATAAAAACAGTGGGCAATGCAAGTAAGTTTGGGTTATTTGTGTTATAAACAGTGTATGAATGGTTTGCCTGAATGCTCTTTTCAGGTGTTTGGAGAGGATATAGGAAATTTAAGTTATTCACTCTTCAGTGTGAACAAAATGGATTTTATCTATTGTGAAGAGTTGTAAACTAACCCAAGCTTTGTGGGTGATTGAGGTCTCTGTAATTACTCATATGCTTGCAATTCCCCATTTTTCTGTTACCAGGCGCATGCTTTGAGTAATGCCCAGGCACATTTTCCAGCTATAAATCTTCTTCCAGCTCTGCTTACCTATATTCAACATCCATGTTTTACTCCTTGGTGTACAGAGGGAGTAGTTCTGCACTGCAAGCACTGAATAGCTGCAGGAATCTCATTATATTGTGAGCATTTTTATCCTTCAAAGGCAAATCCATTCATAGTCAGTTCTGTGGCCATTTTAAATCTGAGAACAATACTAACCTGCTGCTTTTTCTCTGTGGAAGTTGTAAAGTTGTGTCATAGCCATGCAATCCCTTTGAATATCCACCTGCCTGTTGTTTTACTTTCTTTTTATTTTCCCTTCCCTCCTCCATTCCTACTTCCCTTACTGACTGTCTCCCCTGTGCTTGTTGATAAAGATGCAAACCAGGAATAAAAGGACGTCGGTGTGATCAGTGTGCTCCTGGAACTTATGGTTTCCCTAACTGTGTGCCATGTAGCTGTAACAGAGATGGAACAGAACCGGATGTTTGCGATCCCCAGACAGGAATTTGTCTTTGCAAGGTCAGATAAATCAAATTACTTCTGCATTCACAAGCATCATTTGCATGCCAGTGACTATTTCACATATAATGGGGTGAATAAAGTGAGTTTATCATTAAGTTTTCAGTAAAGATTAGATGGAGCTGTACAAAGCTATCACACTTTGCAGTATGTGCACAGATTATCATAGTAACATTAAAAGCATTTTTTAAAGGCTTCAATATCTGTCAGTTGTACAGGTGATCTTAGGTTTTGCAGGATGTTAGAGAGCTGCAGAGTAGATGCCCATTGAATCACTGAAGCAATATGTACTCTGCACAGATCCACTTCATCCATCTGCATCTTGCCTTTTGGATGTTAACCAAGTCCCATGCTTTTTTTAGCCATATTATGTCAGTTGACATTTTACCACATCATTATAGCTGGGAAATCTTCTTTTGTTCTGATCTGCATAATTAAATGTGATAAATGTGAACTTTCACAAGTGACCTTTTATATTGTGGGTTTGCAAAAGCCAGCAGGAGTGTTTTGGCAAGGAAGTTACCAGCTGTCTCTGGCTAATATTTATTACTCAGTGGTTCACATTTGACATTGTAAACTGTGCTCATCAGATAGCCTCCAAGACAGTTTTATTTTCGTTTGGGATATAGTCTATCCAGACAGTCACACAGTTTCATTCATTTGTTTCTATACATTAAATATATATTCTTTCAGAAGATTTGTTTCATGTGCAGGAAGTTTTGGGGAGCTCAGCAAAGCAAAAAGAAAAGCACTGAAATTTCTTTGAACAATGCCTTAACAGGAAAATGTTGAAGGTGCAGCATGTGACACTTGCAGACCAGGATCCTTTTATCTGAACCCTTCTAACCCCAGGGGATGCACACCTTGCTTTTGTTTTGGGGCAACCAGCAACTGTCGCAGCACGGATCGTCGTAGAACCAAGGTGTACCAAAGATTTTTTTCTTTTCTATCATGAACTTACACTCGTTACATTAAGGAAATTCCAGATTTCTTCCAAAGTTGAAAATGTGTTTTATTAGTTTTTAAGGATGAGAAATATTCTCCAAGCAGTTCTCAAAGTAAAGATTTAGTGCACCCTTCTTAAGACTAGGTGTAGTCTGAAAGTGCAGTTCAGCAGAAATGGCCCTTTTTACCCATTTGTTTACAAGTCACTAGTTGGACTGAGTTTGAGCTGGCCTTTATTTCACTTGCTTTATCTTCAAACTCTATGTCATTAAAGTCAATGATCTCCTTCAAGGTGCTTTGATAAGCACATATCATTTTGCATGTCTATATTATAGATGCATTCTTAAAAACTGTGCGACAGATTCTACAGAGATTGTAAAAATTGTCTTTCTTCCCTCCCTGTAAAAGAGACATGATATCAAGTGTGAGAAACAAAGATTTTTAGTAACGTAAATGAACAGTAAAATGGCTGAAGACTGACCAAAAAAAACCAACAGCTGCTTGAAAAAAGGCAAGAGAAAGGAAAAGAGGAAAGTTAGAATAGTGGATGAGGAGCTTATTTACAGTTTAAACATAGACTAGATGCAATCCAGATTGTGCCCTTTACTGTTTACAAGCAAAAGGTGAAAATGTGGCCTAAGTGAAATCAGTAGAAAATTTCCTCTAGTCATTACTTGTCCTCACCAAAAACTGTTTATGAAAACATGTCTATTTTTTTGGTTTTTTGCTCTGACCAGTCAAGGGCAATCCACCAGAACCCAGAACTGTTCTGGTACATCATGCACATTATGCTCTGTCCTCCAGCATAATGATAAAAAAAGAGGCAAGGTCTTTCATGAAAGAACAGCCATAAACATAAAATGTGCATTAAGGAGGCAGAATATTAGGCTAGAAGACTGTCTAGCTCTCCAAAATGTCATGCCATGTTCCCTCCCCTACAGTTAACCTGTTCCAAACTCTGTCTTTGGGGTTAGTGCCCTGGGTTTGATTTTGGAATGGACTTTAAAAAGCATCTCCAAATTACATCCTCAGTTTTGTGTGCACAATTCCTAGTCACCCCCAGAAGGCTATGTCTTCCTGTGGCTGGAGATAGAATTTAGTTTCCAGATGACAAACCAAATGCCTGCATGCCAAGTAGCTTTGGCACATCTTCACATTTTCACTCTTTTGAGGTCCATGAAATATCCATTGTTCAAAGACTTTAGGCTGGCTCTGAAGGGGCTGGATTTCATGCTAAGGGAATTAAGGAGGCTAAACAATTTCTTCTCCTTACTTGGTGCTGGTAAAGTTTTAATAAAGCATGAGGGAAACTTTTGTTTCCTTTATGTGTTTGTTGTTAGTTTGTGGATATGAGGAACTGGCGCTTGGAGGCAGCAGATGAAAATCTGGACATTCCAGTCACTTTCAATCCAGTCAGTAACAGTGTGGTGGCTGATGTTCAAGAATTGCCGGCTTCTGTGCATGATTTGTACTGGAAAGCACCACCATCCTACCTGGGAGAGAAGGTAAATGCCACCTAACTCTTCTGTTTTAGTAACATGTAATTATTTTTTTACCAGCATCATTGATGAAGAGTCTCACTGTTTTTCTTTGATAAGTTTCTCCCTCTTCACTTGTCTCTCTTACCTGTCATGCCAGGAATCATAACATTTTACTTCTGAGTATAGTTTTGGAATTAATCAATCACACAGAATTAATCATATTGCTTGGTGCCAGACAGGTCTTAATGTGAACAGCATGATCAAGAGCTCAATGGCTCAAATGGCTCAAGCAGCTGGTACCTTCAGCTGCTTTTCTGAAGCCCAGAACATGTAGAACTTGCCAATGTGGCTGCTCTGAAACACAGAACACTTAGGGCTTGTGAGTTCTTTAGATTCTCTAGAGTATGTCCTGGGCAGATTTCCAAAAGAGTAAAAGGTGGTTACGTGCTCAGTGGCACACAAGAAACCCCCAACCTTTTGCTTTTGATATGTTGCTTGGGAAGAGCATCAGCTGGTTTTCTGCCCTTTGTGTTCTTCGGGCTGCTCACTGCTCTGTCGACCCGTGCAGGGGAGCAGCCCTCTGCTCACAGGTAATGCTGTCAGCATCTCAGCATGAGGATCACACCGACCAGGGGACTTGGCTAATGGTCACTTGCAGGCCCAGAGCCCCAGGTTCTCCCTCTTTGGAGCTCTGACAGTGCCAATACTTACCAGCCGCTTGCAGGACACACAGGGTTTTCAGATGCAGTCCTACTGACACACAAGAGAAAACAAATGGTGTAGACACCAGGCATGAAGGATGGTACCATTTTTGAAGTTTTTCCTAGTCTTCATTTTAAAGACTGGAGCAGTATTTTTCCTCCTGCTCTCCTATGCTTAGAGCTATATATATATATATATGTATATGTGTATATATATATATATATATATGTATCAGGTGGACAGCACATTTAGTTAGGGTGCTTTTTGTTGATGTTATCAAGGTTCTCGTTTCAGTGCCTACAAATTATTTTGAAAGAAATTTCATGTTAAAGCATACGTTATCACCTGCAGTGTTAAACCAAAAGTACTTTTGTTGTTCCATAACAAGATATAAAGCAGACAATAACCCTTTTTACACACAGCTGTTAAGATCAGTGCTATCAGTTTTATGTTGCAGGTCACAGTATCTACCTAGGCCTGCCATTACTTGCTGTTATTTGCAATGACAGTACTGCAAATAAAATAGTTCTAATTTGGGTCCTGCTTTTGCTGTAAGCTGTGTATCAGTGTATATTTTAGCACAGGCAATACTGCAGTAATGAAAGTCCCACCAAAATGCTATCTAGCTGTGAGTTTACAAGTTCATAAATTTACCAATTATTCACATTATTGTGTTTTGAAAATGTCAGGGTTTGGTCTGCTTCCAGTGATAGCGTCTCTTTTTGAAAATATGAACAAGATCACTTCAACGATTTTTCATTATGATGAGGGTATAAATACCGTTTTCCGTTATCTGAAACCTTTTGTCTGGTTCCACTGGAACATTATATTTAGCAGAGTGTATTTTCTTTCTTTTCTCTGTCTTTTGTTTACAAAGTTAGAAGGGAATGAGTTGTAAAATGTACAGCAGAATAGAAACTAAGAGAAATTGAGAAATTCAGATCATGTTGTCCACATTTTCTTTTATATTTTAACATTGTTTAATAGACCACTCTTGACTTCAGAAAATAAATACTGTATATTCAGAATACAAAGGTTAGTTTGTAACACCAATAGTGTCCTATTAAAAAAAATTCAAAAAGAAGTAATTTAATAGCCTCTCAAATGGTGCCGTTCTGAAACTTGTTAAACAGGAAATCAACTCTAATTTGAATTTTCTTACTTTTTTTAAAGAATGTATTTATACAGGGTGGTTTGATTGAGCATCATTTACAGAGTAAATGTGTTATTTATTGTGCTGGAAGATGAGATAAACTGAATAAAAATTTACATTAATATCAAGCAACAGTGCAGTAAAGTATCTCTGGTCTTATGCATTTTATTACAGCTTTCTTCATATGGTGCCTTCCTAAGTTACCAAGTGAAATCTTTTGGCTTACCTAGCGAGGGCATGGTTCTTCTGGATAAGGAACCTGATATACGACTAACAGTAAGCTTTAAAATACTGTTTTTTCTTATAAGCAATACAAATACCATGATTTTTATGTTACTCAACAACTATGACAAATGTTGCTCTTATAGTGTACTTAACTATTAAAACATTAACTATTTCTATAAAAGTGATTTTACTGCATTTTGCTCAAAGCCATCAACACATCTGTCTCTGTTGTCAAAGTAACATACTATTAAGCATAACAGATTTGAGAGCAAATAAAAAGATAAAACAGGATTTTCTCTGTAGAATACGTGTGTGGAAAAAAATGAATTAATGCATTGCACACTTGTCAACAAGTATGGCCTCATCTCTGCAAAAGATGTCCTGGATTTCATGTGTAATTAATCTCATTTTCTGTGAGATTTTTTTCAGCATAAAATGAAACATAATTATAAGGCTTCAAGGGACTGAAATAAAAATGCCATTTAGGCTGACAGTTTTTTTAATTTAACCACTTTAGAGCCAAATTTGAAATCTTGAACTGTTTGTTGAAATTCTCAAGGGGGTGTCTTGTTTCCTCACACCATCAGAAATACTAAATCAATGTTCTGGGATTCTTATTGGGAAATGTACCTCATAAACTAGTACCATAATACCCGTAGTTGCTGGTGCACCAGGATGCAAAGAAGAGTGTTTCAAAATGCAAAACCATTTTTATTCTAAAGCAATAACTAGCTCCTGTGGAAGTTGATCAGCATTGATTTGATTCTCTAGGTGTTTTACTTGAAAACAAGGTTGTTAATAGGCAAAAACAGTGAAAATCTTCCTGGCACCAGAGCACAGTGCTCACTATACCACTTTCCTGAGAAAAAGACGTACAGTTTTCCTAGTATTACTTAGTTTTGATCCCCCAAATAACAGGATGAATGTGCTTCACCAAATTCTATTGCATCTGAACGCTTTCCCATAACAAGTCGTGAAACAGCAGTGTTACATCCTCATTCTCACATAGGGCCAGCAAATGGAAGTTGTTTATATGGATCCCAACAACCCCCTGCCTGATCGTCAATATTATGGCCGAGTGCAGCTGGTTGAGGTAAGAACTGAAAAGGAAATGGCTTTCTCTTTTCCTTCCAGAGTCACATAAAAATACACACATGCAGAATATGGGCAGAAATACCAAATACTTGGTAACGGTGATGAATATAAACTGAAACTCTTTAGACCTTAAATATTAAGAACATTTTTATCTCTCTTTACTGCCACATTGAACCTGGGTTCTGGTTCATGAATCTAATTTTAGTATCTCTGGCATCTTGTCCAGTGTAGCCCTCAGCACTCCCTCCAGGGCCAGTGGAGTGATGCTGAATCAGTCCTCAGTCGGTGATTCATTGCAGCCACAGACTGTACTTAATGGGGATGGAATGAATTGTTATCTGTTTTCCGTGGTGTCTAGGTACCTAGTTTAGGATGAGGTGTCCAACATTCAGGTAGGTGAATTCAGCAGGGATTATTCCTACCTTAAACCTGTGCTCAGAAGGTCGAACTGGGTTATTTATTCATATGCAGGCAAAAAAGATGCTTCTTCAAGCCAAATTCCATTTTCAACAATGCTGTGTTTATTAGCAGCAAGAAAGCCCTGAAAGACTGATTTTCTAGGACTTCACTTACTCTTAAAAATAAAAGCATTTTCCTTCACATTTTTATAGTTTGGTGGGTGGTATCTCAATGAAATTTGGATGACTGAAGAAGAACCTACAGGCTTCTTCACTTTTCAATACCTCAGACCCATACTTACCTTGCACAGCCAAAGCTACATCTCTTTCTTTATGCTCATTATTCTTCTTTCCACCCATCCTGTGTCTAGTCTCCTGAACTCTGTCGCCCCACACCAGCTGGCACTAGACAAGTCTGTTCCATGGGTGTTTTCTCCCTTTTTCTGTCCTCTGGTCTTCTTTGAAGCTACTCTTTTTCAGCAGCTGCAGTGCTGCGCTCATTTTGTACCCCTCCATGTGCAGGGCAACTTCAGACACGCCAGCAGCGGTGAGCTGGTGTCCCGAGAAGAGCTGATGATAATCCTGTCCAGGCTGGATGGCTTGCAGATCCGGGCCCTTTACTTCACGGAGACCCAGCGCCTGACGCTTGGGGAGGTCGGGCTGGAGGAGGCCAGCAGCGAGGGCAGCGGCAGCGTCGCGCACAGCGTGGAGACGTGCGCCTGCCCGCCGCAGTACGCCGGTGACTCGTGCCAGGTAGGAAACGTTCGCCTCCGTACAGTGCCGTGGTTATCTTCTGTCTTTTGCCTACAGCCATACGTGCTGGGTTAGTCAGAGGAGCAGGATGGTTGTTGAAGGAATTAAGTGTGCTTCCTGTAAGCCTGTGCAATTTCAGTGGTTCAAGTGCTTTCACCTCTAAGGAGCACCTGGTGTTATTCTACTTGTGATTGCTTTTATGGAGCTGCAAACATAATTTTGCATATATAAGGCACTATAATGAAGGATTCTTCTGTGATGCCCTCTGAGAGGCTGAAAAATCTCTTACTTTAATGGAGAGAAGGTCAGAATTGACTTAATCAAAGGCTGTGAGACCATACACAGTAGAGAAGGTTCCTGTTGTTTCTTTAACAGAGTCCAAGGGAAGTAGCCTGAATCCAGATAATTCAGGATACTATTTGTGTAGAAAAACATGTGAAATCTGAAATTAACATATTTGCCAAAAATATTTGGAGGTGTTTATGAAAGATAGGCTTTGCAAAGTAATATTATTATTAGCTGAAGACTGGCAATACAGCTGTATATCCTGTCCCTGATGTAGTTCCTGTAGCTGTAATTCTTTTGGTTGTCGCTTTGCTTTGCTTAGAGCTTGGCTGTTGCAGTGTGTAAGCACCCAGTGCAGCAGAATAAAGCACCAGAGAGATAAGCAGTGTACAAAGTGCACAAAATATGAGGAATTACTCTCAGAAAACAGTTGACCATTACCATAAAGTAGCAATTGGTGTACTAACCTTGCAAAAGCTTTTTGAATTGAGAAGGAATGAATAATATCTAGGCTGGAGCAGCTGCAGAGAGACTGAACAAAGCCATTTATGGCTGGCTTACATTTTGTGTGTGCATCCACTGCTCAGGACAGCTAATTCATCATCTGCAGAATAACCATTTCGGAAATATTTTTGATTTTTTTACACTTCTGTTGCTCGGTGCCAAACACAAATTGATGAGCACTGACTGAAAATTCTGCTGCCATCCCATTGCTTTCAACATACTGCCGTGGTTAAACTAAGCTGTTGGGGTTTTTTTTTATGTAACCTGGTGAAACTACAAAGGCAAAGGAAGCGATCAAGACGCTCACGGGGAAGTTCGTAAGCCCTGTATGTTTATGCAGCATTACTCAGGCAGTGATTTACTGCTGTAATCACCAAGCTCTGTCTGGCTGCCTTAGGTGGGGAGGAGGTGATGCCTGCCACACCCCGACTTAGGTATATATTGAGCTACAGGAACTGCGGAGTTACTTGTTAACCTCAGGAACGGTGCTGTGTGCTGAGCAACTTGACTCACGGATAAAGTTTAAAGGTGGGGCCCATCACGGCACAGAACCTCATTAATCTGAGTCAGAAGGTGGAGGAGAAGGTGGCGTAATAAGAGAAGAAACAGTGAGCACCGAAGGGAGAGCAGTGAATGTTCACAGGGCAGCCAAAGTAAAATAATGGCCCAAGCATGGAGGCCAAGAAATACAGGATGGCTGGTTGTCACTTTAGTGTCCCTTGGGCATTGTCTAGCGCAAGATATACAGCAGAGGCTCTCCCATCCCCACCTGCAGGAGAGGAGTCAGTGGCAACAAGTTCAAATGGATTTTTATCTGAGAGAGGTAATTTGCTCATTTTTTCTTCCTTGCCTCCTTCCTTCTTTCACTTTGTTTTTAAACTAACTAATTTGGTAACAACTTCTATATTACTTAATATAGAAGTAGTGCGAAGGTTAATCTTTTGTCTCAAAGTACTTAACTAACAAAATTGGGTACAAGAGGTTTCTTTTCAATTGCTGTTTACTTGAAAACAATGATCCTAAAAAGCACTTGAAAGTGCCTAGAGCTTTATCTTCATGTGGAATCAATTTATCATTTGTGTGGAATCACAAATGCTGCTTCAAAAACAAAGTGCCCACGTACTCCAAATGTGTCATTTTAAAGACAGCATAAATAGAAAAAGAAAAAGCTGTACAGATTTTTTTTTCCAAATGCAATTAGATGTATTTTTTAAATGTCTGATTTATTTTCTCTCCAAAAAGAGACTTCAGGTAAATAAAATTTATATGCATTAGAGCATATATTTTACTTAGTCATGCTATTTAATGTATTTCAGGCCCTGGTTTCTTCTGAAGCTGAGTATGTTGGCTCCCTGTTGTTCAGGGAAAATATTCACCCTTTAAAAAATGTATCTGAAAAGCTTCAACTGTCTATTCTAAATTGAGTTTTTGCTTACACTGAAGTCAGTATTCAAAGCTGTTGATGGTATTAGTATTCTGCATGCTTTTTTTTTTCGTTATCCTACATGTAGAGAAGGCAAAAGTACCTTTTGCAAAGGTGCAAAAAAGTACTGATTGTTATTTCAACAGCAGTAATTCAATACTCCTTTGGCATCTGCTTTGTGAGAGATGAGTATATCTTTTCCCTGTGGTAATTTTATCGTTGAAAAATTCTCTGGTTAATCCTGTCTCTGCATAAGTTCTTATAACTCCAACCACTGGAATGTGGTTTGTGACACAATCCCACAGACCCTTTGCTCTTCAGATTGGTTTCCATCAGTCTTGGTGGTGCATTTACTATGAGAAAAGATTTATGGCTTTAGAGTTCAACTGTCACTTGTTTTCTGCATGTTGTTGGGGCCAGCCCCTGCCCGTGAGGCAGAGGCAAGGCACAGGTACAGCTCACAAGAACATTGCTGGAGGCAGGAACCTGGGAGGTGCTGGCTTCGTGGGGAGCACGACTTTCTCCCCACTTCCGTAAGCCTTTGATCTTCCTTGTGCCACACCAGCTTAGTTCCTCGGGGAAAAGAGCTACAGAATGGAAAGGACAGACTGATGTCCAGTCATTTTTGGTGTGGTTGGTGTGCCCAGAGTATTCCAGGAGAAGATGGGTGTGAATTTTTGATCTGGATGCAGAAAGGCTTCCTGCCCAGGAGGAATTCCTTGTGACTTCCCTGCTCATGCCAAGCAAGAACCCGGTTTTAACAGATTAGTTGCTACCTCCCTGGTGTAGGCAAACAAACTTGATGTCTCTTGCTTCATTCAGAATGTCCCTCTGGTTCAGCTCCCTGTTTAAATCCAGCTGTGATCTGACAGGCTGTGCTCCTGCTCCTATGCCCTCAATAGTTGGAACATTCTTCTCATGCTTCCCCAGTCTCCAGGGCAAGCCTGTACTTAGAAATTAGACCACTGTATGTTTTGTTACATCACCTAGCTATGTCTAGGTGTGGCTTTAGCTCTTGGTAGACTAAACTGGAAGTTGTGATGAATGTATGTGAAAGGGATCCAGAATTGTTTCCAAGGAATACACTGTAGTGAAATTATTATCAAGATATAACCACTAATTAGTATGTGAGATTTCCAGATCTTCTTCTTTAGATTCACTCTACCGTGTTCTCATACTCAAATATTTTTCTGTGGTTTAGAAATCTTATTCTACACCTTTGTACGTAGCCACAGGAAATGTGTTTTTCTCTGAGGTTAGAGTCAAAATGATTAAATCATCACTGCCAAAGTGTCTAAAGCACAGCGTTCAGATGAAACCTCATCATCTCCATTAATTACTATTTACTGCATTAAAAAATTTAAACAACATTATGAGCTTAGGAGAGCTTGAAAGGAAATTCATGCCTTCACTACTCCTTGGAAATGGCAAACATTTTCAGAATACACTTCCTGTAACATGTAAAACTTTCTACCAATGCTCACCAATTTTTTTTCTTTCTTCTTGCTGTCCAGGAGTGCAGCCTTGGATTTTATCGTGAGAATAAAGGATTATTTGCTGGACGCTGTGTGCCCTGCAACTGCAATGGAAATTCAAATAGATGTCAGGATGGTACTGGAAAATGTATTGTAAGTAATTAGTAACATTCAGTAAATTAATGGGAAGAAAAGGAGAAAAAAACATTTATTTTACTGCAGTATGGATCATACAGTATTGTTAAATTCCAAGCAGCTAAGAGTAATCCTTGTATGTCAAATTCTCTAAATTTTATATTGTTAATGAGCATAAAATGCATACACTTAAATGTACATTTAATGTAAATGTGGTTGATTGGAATAATTTGTGTCCTTGTCTTCATTTTTTTTATTTCCCCTGTTACTTTTGTTAGCTCCTGGTTACAAAAAAGTCACCAAACTTGTACATAAGTAAACATTTGTAGTTATTTATAAGAAACATGGGTCTTATCCTGGCATATGCAGTCCTGAGCTTTATAGAAATGTACTAGGATGGTATAATGTATAATGTACTAGGTTTGTATAATGTGACAAGCAGCACATTCATGCATAGCATAGGCTTTGCAGAATCTTGTTTAATAGCTTCAGTACATTTCCACTAATCATAGTCTGCAGCTAGATGGGTTAAAAAAATTGAATTAAATCAGATGAAATAAAAGTAATAGAAGTTAGATTAATTACAAGATTTCAGCTGTTACAGAAGACATGGTGGGGTAGATTTTGCTCCCTGGCACACTGTATTAAACCCAAAGCAGCCCCACGGGAGTGGATCAGCCCTCAGGAATGGAAGTGTGACACTTGGCTGACAGTGCTTCTCCAGTTTATATCCGTGATGCTTCTTTGAATAGTTTGTCTTGAAAAATTCCCCCTTAAAAAGTTTTCACTAATTTCTCATTTACTGTGTAAACAAGAACCTTGCCAACATCTTTCATGGTCTGTCTTTTCTGTTACTTTTGCCTTGTTTGCAGTGCATCCATTCTGCCTGCGGTGCATTCCTGCGCCTTATGTCATTCTCCTCGACTTTGTTCCAACCAACCGTGTTGCTTTAATGGAAACTATAAACCAATTCAGCACATTCTGGGAGATGACTTACAGGCTGCTGCTTTGGAAGGGCAGGGCAGGCCGTGACAGGAAAGTGCTGCAGCACAGCAAGAAAGATCAGGAAGTTTCACTTCAGATTAGAATTACGAAGGCAAATTTTACTTTCACCTCATGAAATATGTGATCTAGGTTTCTCTTTATCCTGTCCTTCTCACAGCTGGATTAACTTACAGATAGGTAGAGCTAAATCAGCCCTTGGTCCTGGGCAAACAAAGTCATCCAGAATAATGTGGTGAAAAATGAAAGCCCTGAGGGCCTTTATTTCCGTCATGAACTTCCACCTAACCAAGAGCCAGTTTGTCTCTCTGTAGAGGAGCCATGGGACAAAAACCTGACATGGTGCAGAGAAGACAAGGAGGCTTCCCACTGAGGAGCCAAAAAGTTCCACATCCAAAGTGCAAAGCTGGTTCACTTGGCTTCCTGCTCCTCACCTGGAGCCCCAGACCTGAGTACCTGCATTTGTCAGTGTCTCTCCAGTGACAGCCTCCAGAGGCAGCTTTGTGAGGGAGGCTAAGCCCAGGCTGGCTCCTCCTCCTGTGCAGCGGCACAGCCCTCCCTGGCTCAGGCAGAGGTTCTCCTGCGGCTGCATGCTGGTGGAAGGACAGGAGCTCACTGCCATGCTGCTGGGAGCAGGGAACAATGGAGGGCAGAAGGATCTGGAGGAGACTGAAGACCTTGGTTGTCACGTGAAGGGAAAAAGCATTTCTCTGGCATTAATCAGGCTTTGTGTCCTCGTGGTCCCTGCCCTTCCTCCTGGAAGGCACATTCCCTCAGCAGCAGCATGGTGCCGAGACTTGCTTATCCCATGGCGTGTTGCTTCTTGTCACGGAGCCCCGTGTGTTTGACATAACCTCGGCGGTTCTGCTGTGGCCCTGACACACTCTGACTGCCCTGGACCGTATGGGTGCACCTGGAGTCAGCTGGAAGTTTTCCTGTAGGGTTTGCAATACGGGGTGGTTTGGAGATGCTGTGACTCCAGGGGGATCTCTGACCCTGTAAAACTTGAAGGAAGACCCATGAGGGAGTTGCTGCTCTGGCTCCATTGCACTGTGCCTAGGGAACTCCAGCCCTTATATGCCATGTAGCTAGAGGGACAGCATGGCACATTTAGGGTGGCTTATATGTGAAACAGCTGAAATTTTCTTTGCAATTACAGAGTTGCTTCAGTTTCTATAGACAGAGTGAGCAAAACAAAAAGCCGGGAGATAAACTTGTGGGGTGGGAGGAAGTTGCTCTAAGATGAAACCAGCACAAATGTTTTAAATACATCTCTTTTACTCTTTCTGCAGCTGAATTTATTGTTCAGGATTATAAAAATTGACAGTAATTTTTCAGATACAGTCTGAATTTTCCATTAGGTTTTTGTAGGAATGTATGCACCAGCTTTTATAGAGGCCACATTTTAAAATGCTTTCTTTTGCAAACATAGTGCCTTTGTGGTACTTGGTGTTTAACTTCACGTGAAATGGCTCATATGGGAACTGGAGCTTCTCCTGTTCTTTCCCAGAACCTTTTATCAGTGAGCCAGAGGTTTAGTTAGTTGACCAAAATGAAAACAAATTAGGGGTTACCACCTGAGAGAAGAGCTTGTGTTTGAGGGAATCTGGTGTGAAGAAATGTGAAGGAGAATGGAGTTTTAGAAGAAAAACGTCCCTCTTCTGCCACTCGTGGTAGTAGGGTCTTCAAACATAGCCCTGAGCCATCAAGGTCCCTGGAATGGAAGCACAGTTTGCTCAGTGACTGCTTCCAGCTGATTTCCTGCTTTCTTTTTTCCATCCTTTGCTCTGATATTAAGGCTTCAGCTCTGTGGGACATTTGATCAGTCTGTTGCACAGCAGACAAACAGTTGTAGAACTTGGGAGTGCGAATACCTCTTGACTTTTAGTCATTTGGATTTTTCCTTATGGCTGCTTATGTATTTTTATGCTGCTTGTGTATTTGAACAACTTCTATTTTAAATTACCAATGCTTTAGGTTATGTAACGGCAACTTCCTCATTCTATACCCATGAAATATAAGTGTATGACAATTAGACAGCACTAGAATTAAGAATGTTTCTAAACCAAGATACAATTCCCAACAATTTAATCATGGAAAAAGGGGCTCAGCTGCATCAGTTTCAATTGTATTCTTAGCTTTTGATTTCTATTATTTATTCCAGTTATTACAAAAATACGCCGGAGAAACTACATGAAACTCAATTCTGGTCTGAATCTACTAAGAGAAACAATTTTTGGATTTATTTGATGAGATTTTTAAAGCAATGTACTTGGGCTTAGTTGCATGCTTCTAGATTGTATCTGGCTTCTAAGTAGTGTTAAGATGCAAAATTTAAAGTTTTATATAAATGTAGTGATTTTTAATATGAAGGCAGAGAGACTATTAATGGAATGCTCCTTTACTAACTATGCATCTGGTTGAGTTACTTTAAAAATATGTTGAATTTAACTTATTTATCTATTGTTTTTCCACAAGAGGGAGGAAATCGTTCTTTGTACTGTTAGAAAATTGACTGAAACTGTTCTCTCTTGGTTGTGAAGGCAGTTTTAGTAATAAATGCTTGATTATGTGGAAGAAAAAGAACACATTCTCTGAGTAAATAGGCTGTATTTTTTAAAATAATAGTAAAGCCATATTGAGTGATAAAGCACTGCTAAATGTCTTGCTCGTTTCCTTTCCAAGGACTGTCAGTATAATACTGCTGGGGAGAAATGTGAGCACTGTAAAGATGGTTATTTTGGAGATGCCACTCAAGGTTCCTGCCGGGAATGCCCTTGCCCGTATACAAACAGGTACAGTAAAAGCTTGTAAGAAGAGTCAAGCAGGGGAGGGAAGAAGAAAAAGGGAAAAAAAAAAAAAAAAAAGAAAAAAAGCCCAAACTCTGCTACCTTAGGAATATAACGATCTTCTCTGTTCTTGTTTTGAGAGCTTGGTGGTCTGTCTCACAGCATTGCCTTTTTTAAGAAGCTGAGTATTCCAATTCTCATTCAGATCCTGAACTTCAGAGGCACACTGCTCATAGCCTTGGGGAGCCCCAGACAGTAGAAGTGGGCTTCTTTTCAAAACCGCCAGTGCTTCCTTCGTAGTGATAAATCTACGATTGAGGTCTTTTCCCTTACTGGGCATATCCAGAATCTTTCTTTTTTACTGGAATGCAAGATGTTTAACACCACTCCTCTGGCTAGGAGATAAAACAGTGAAACAAGCTTTTTATAGGAATTCAGAAAAATTATTAAGATGCAAAAACAATATAAAAACATTTAAGGTCTTAAGCACATATCTAGAAGTCTAGAAGAGTATGGTTGCTTTTCCTGTGAAAGTTCTGTTTGAAGTGCAAACATACTGAGATGAAAAGTGAAAAAGTAAAATTTCCTTGGATCTAATAAAATTTCCAGGCTTTTAAAATTGGGCAATTAATTGCATTTAGAATGCATGGTATGTTTAGCCAGATTGTCATAATTGGTCAGTTCTGAAACGTGGTAAATAAAATCAAATTTAAAAACAAACAAACAAACAAACCCTAAGCTATAAATTGCTAAAGGCACCACATAGTATTTTCCAGGTGCATTAGCACACACCACATAACCTTAAGTAAGAGATTTACACCATCAGACAATAGACAGGTTTATAATTTATCAGAGAACTCTCTGATAGATCTGGTTTTGACAGCTTCTTCTGCAGGTGCTTGCCTGAGGCTGACTGAACATGTTTTTAGTCATTGTTTGCTTTCAGAGTTCTGAAATATCTAGGGAGACCATAAATGTGTGCAGTTTCATAACTGCAGATTAGGGTGGTGAATATCATTCCTGACATAAGAAATGCACCCCACCTGGCATTACTGGAGCTGACAATTTTCCATCTAGTCAAATTCCAGTAATTCTTAGTGCAGACCTCTGTCTTTGATACACAGACTTGCTTTATTCAACTGTTTCATAGATTAAAAAATGAAAACAGCAATCATGGCCCTGCTTCACCTCCTGCCTTCTCCTTCACAAACATTGAACCTTGAATGTAGACAAATCTGCATGAAAGAGCAGAGAAAAAAAGTTCATTGTGTTAACCAGGTCCTTGAGATCACAAAAATTGCGCACAACTCTACTTTGCCTTGAATAAAAAAAAAACCTAAATAATATTAGCAACATAAAAATACCTGCTAATGTGAAAAAAAAAAAAAAAAGAAAAGAAAAGAAAAGAAAAGAAAAGAAAAGAAAAGAAAAGAAAAGAAAAGAAAAGAAAAGAAAAGAAAAGAAAAGAAAAGAAAAGAAAAGAAAAGAAAAGAAAAGAAAAGAAAAGAAAAGAAAAGAAAAGAAAAGAAAAGGAAAAAAGATGTACAAACATGAGGAAATGTTGTCTAGCACAGGCTATTGATTCTTGCCTACTAAGATAAAATAGCTACCCAGACTTGTTTTGTGACACCACTATGGAGGTTTATTTTAGGTATTTCTTTGGGTAGTGAACTATTATACTCAGTCCACAGGGCCAGGAAATGATATTTTTTTGAGTCCAAGGAAATGATCTGCAAAAAAAAAAAAAGAAACTTCAAAGAATTAGTCACAGTAAATTATCTAGAGGCAATTATATTAGCTGAGAAGTAATTTGGTGTTGTAAAAACTTTTTAATCTGAAAGTCATTAGACTGAACCTCTAGAGTGTAAAACCGATTTAATCATGTGCTCACAATAATATTTTTGCGTCTTCTCAAAGATTTGCAACTGGCTGTGTGGCAAATGGTGAAGAAATCCAGTGTCTCTGCAAAGAAGGCTACACTGGAGCTCGTTGTGAACGGTGAGTAGCCTGCTTCTCAAAACCAAGAGTTTTGAGAGACACGATGAAAGGAGGGATGTCTGTATTGGGACAGACACATGTGGACATGTGGACATATGGACATGCACCTGTGCACAGTATGCATGTACATAAGGAATAGCTAGTTATATGAACAGCTGGTAAAGAGTAGTGCTGTGGTGTAATTCCAGTCACAAACCCAATGCTCCCTGAGGAAACGTAAGTAATTCTCCACAGGCTACTGACTGCACCATTTTTACTGAAAAGAGGTGTCTGCCTCTTTGTCTAAGTACCCTATGCCTTGCCTCATCCTGCACTCTGGTAATAATGACTCCCACTCATTCCACCCCTTTTCAAGTTAAAAGCATTTTCCCATTTCCTCCAGTGTACACAATGGTGCCTCAATGGTCTTATCCGACAGCAACCACGTAACATTTAACACCTTCATCCCAAATCATTCTCGTGCTCCAGAGTTGGAGCTTGCACACACCAGGCTGAAGCCATCTCTGTTGCTGGAACATTGCAGCAGCTTGGCAAAGCAAGAGAGGAACAGCACTGCAGTTTCAGGCAGCCAGAGGAACCAATTTCACTGAGTTTCAAATCCAGAGAGAACTGAAGTGTAATGGAGTGGTGTTGTCTGGTTTGGAAATTTGAAGCTAGTAAGTCATGATGTCGCATCTGAAGACAGGGCCTGCAGTCTTGTCCTTCAAGACTGGTGCCTTTGACCCTGTCTAGTCTGAGGGTTACAGGTATTTCCTCTTCCAGGTATAGCTGTACCTCAGCTGCTCATCATGGCCCTTTGATCCTGCATTATCACCCTTATAGGTCTTACCCAGAGTGACTTCTAGGAATGTGAGCTATCCAGTCTGAACAATACATTTTACCTTTAAAATATTTAGAGATCAGTCACACAGTCTGCTTTGCTGGCAGGAGGCAAGAGGGGGTGTCACGCAGCAGAAGGGTGATGATGTCATTCAGTGAAATCTCAGCTGTGCATGCAGTGTGATCCCCCTTAGTACGTGTTTTCTGTTGGGATCACAGGCCAGAATGGTGTGGTTTGCTTGGTGAAGCCATGTCAAGTTCTCTAGGTATGTATGTAGCAGTGTGCAATGGGTTTTTGTCAGATTAAGTGAATTATTCCTGCAAGAGCACTGTGGGAGTTCGTTTATTTTTAGAAAAAAATTCTGCAGCGCTCACAAAGATATTTTTAGCATAGTGCAGAGGACACTGTAAACCAAAAATATATTATTTCTGTCTAAGTCAGGACATGAAATCAAAAGTTCTTGAAAGTTTCTCCAGGAGAATAACTGGGTTTTTATCTCAAGGGAAAGTATATTTCACAAAATTACCTTCAGCTGTTTAATGAAAATTATTTGTATCTCTTTATCTAGCTGTGCTACTGGATATTTTGGAAATCCACAAAAATATGGAGGCTTCTGTCAGAAATGTAACTGTAATAACAATGGACAGCTGGCTAGCTGTGACCACCTGACTGGAGGTACGTGAGGGCCTGTGAATGGAGCATTGTTCTGAATGGAAGGGAGCATTGTTTTCTCTTTGGGAAGCAAAGAAGAAAGGTACTTGGATAAGCTGAACAGAAGGAAAGATCTAGACTTACAAGAAATGTAGGTATTTTTTTACAAAATGTAAGATTTCCTACAACACAACACCATGGTAATAGAAGGGCTGTCCTGAGTTATCAGGTTTACCCTTCTAAATGGTTTTGTCCTGTATTTCCCTTCATAAATACTGCCAACTTTATTTTGGTTTTGTTTCATGGCAGTGTTTTTTAAATATATCATGGTTCCTTTGCTGACAGGGTTAAATCATATCCTGCCAGTCTGTGTTATGGATTTAGGAAACTGAGCATCCTCAGTATGCCTATTTAAAATGTATTTGGCACAGTTTAGTGAAATCTTCAGAGCCTGCATCAGGCACTGCCGTCTTAGGTATCCAAGCTGTCTGCATTTACAGTGGAAGTTAGAACCTGACACAGGAGGCTCTTTTATAAACCCTGCTACACTGCTTTTCTAGCTAAAACATCCATGATTTCCCAGAAACAGTCACACATGTACTTCACTACTAGTAAGCTCTTACATAATACCATGGGCATATGTTTGCTTTATCTGTTAGAATTCTGAAGTAAGGGGCCTGATCTTACATTCCTCAAAGTGTCTTTACCTCAATTCACCTCAGTCCCTTGGGATACTCCTTTATACTTAGAAACACAGAGGCCACTGCTCCTGAAATGTCCTTGATTCTCACATATTTTCATTCACTGATAAAATTTCACTTTTTCTTCACTGTAGACAGATTTTCTTCCTCATACGTTAGTGAAATTTCCAACTAATAACTCCAAATATTTCTATACTCTTCATTTCTCTGAACTGCTGTTCACCCTGCAGTCTAGTAACTGCAAGGAACCCATTGTCTTTCCTTGGCCACAGAAATTAGAAAAACAGCAAATGATGTGAAATGCTGTTGGCAGCTGGTGCAATTTTTCAATATCTTGTTCTCATTTCATATTTCATCATTGAAGTCATACATCTCTATTATACCTTGTATGGCACAGATCCAAGCAGCGTTTGATGTTTTATCCTTCCTTTTTTGAAGCAAGAGTTTGCTAGGACAAACTAATCCATAGGGGAATATTCGACAAGCCAGTTTGTTTTCCTCCAGCTACACATCCTGATCAGCCGTCTCTTTCACTGCATTAGGAATAAACCCCACTGTGATCATTGGCACAGCATGTTCTCACAGGTTCCTTTTGCATGATGTTCGGCGCTTGGCCAGCACTTCAGCATTTCTTGGCTGATGTTGTTGGTGCACAAGCTGTAATAATAGTTTTATTTAATTGGTACTTGACAGTGGTGGCTGAAATGTGCCTGCAGAACTGCACAGATGTTTGAATTTCGGAGGAATTTCCTTCATTCTCTTAAAAATATATTCTTTATGATTTGTCTCCTTTTGGCAGCAGCAATCGCTACCAATCCTGTTCAGCTTCCTGATGACTTAATGTGCAAGTGCCAAAGGAAATGGCACAGCTAGGCAGTTTGTTCCAGGCTGTTTCATGCTGCTGGTAAAGTTGAGGTCCAATTTTATCACTGTATCCTCTCACAAGTTGCAAGCTGTTTGTTGTTGACTCTTGACAGCAGCAGCCTATACCATGGCTTTTCCTTTAGAGTAAAAGACACAGAATCATTAGGGTTGGAAAAGACTTCCAAGATCATCAGGTTCAATCTTTGACCAAGATGCACGGCCCTTTTCATTTTCAAGAGGAGATGAGAGCTTGGCAGTGGGACCAAGCCTGTGAAAGGAACTTGGGCATCAAGATGGGGAGATTCCTGTCCTATATGATGGCATTTTTAGGAGCCAGTTCCTCTGCAGCATCCTAGAAGTTAGGATCCTAGGATGTTACTCCACATGCATCTGGAGACTGTTAAGCTTCTTATAACAGGGTTTGTAAAAACCAAAGAATGCATTGGACAGGAAGTCACCTGTGCTGGCTTGTTAGAAAGTCTGAGGGCAGTGTTTGTTATGTATAATCTGCATCTGTGGTCCAAGCTGCATGCCTTGTCTTAGGTACAGTGCCTCCATCCATGCACACACTGTGGATTTCTCTCAGGCTTGATTAATACCTGGATCTTGCAAGCTGTGACAGGCACGAAGGAAGGCCATAAATATTTCTCAGTTCTTTGTGGGTAAGACATTCTTTAGGGAATCAGAACCTGTGGTTTGAGCCTGCATATAAAGTAGAAAAAGGGGTTTGAACCTATGTCCTGGGTAAAGTGCTTTAACAATATTAGCTTGTCTCCAATCCTGGCGGTGTTATTCTAGGCAAATTCTAGCAATATATTTGGCACATTTGGTGTGAGAGGGTCTCCTGCCCCTATCCAACTAGCATATATTGTGGGATTACAGTAGGTTTCCTTTGAGGGATGGAAAAGGTGTTGCTTTCAGCAAGGCATTAGTGGGAGTTGAATGTTCTGGCATGCTCAAGCCTTCTGAGCATTTCAGCTCATTGACACTGGGTATGGATTTATGAAAGGCCAGCATCATGTTTTAATGGCTGCCAAACATGAAAAGTGACAGGAAAAATTCCGTAGTATTTCCATAAGAAGACTTTGATTACTAATGACAATCTTATGATTTCAGAATGTTTCAATAATGAACCAAAAGATGTGGATCCCAATGAAGATTGTGACTGTAAGTGATAAAATAGAACTGCACGTGGATTACTTTCAGCTGAATATGTACTGCTGACTCTTTTAAGGGTGACATAATTTAAAAAGGACTGCGATATCCTGTAATAAATGTTTTAAAAGCAAACATTCAACCAAATACTTGGAAAAATTATTAAAGAGGTGCTCATCCAGTTGGGTGTGAATGGAACCTCCTCCTTACTTCTGGCTTAAGTCACGTTCCTTAATGCTGCAGGCTTTGTTGTTGCCTTTGTTCTTCAGGCAGCACCAGGTGATAAGCTTCAAAGCTTTTCCACCATTACTAATGTGTTCAGTGAAATGTTCTCTGTCTTAAATATCAATGATATGTATTGATTTCCACTGTTCTCTCCAGCCTGTGATAGCTGTGTGATTACACTGCTGAAGGATTTGAGCACAATAGGTGACGAGCTTCAGCTCATCAAGTCTCAGCTGCAAAGTGTCCATGCAAGTACCCACACTCTGGAGCAGATGAGAGACCTGGAAACACGCATCAAGGACTTGAAGGTAGGCACACAGAAACAGAAAAGTGGATAAGCAATGAACACAGGAACCTTTGCCATAGTTTTGTCTGTTGCAAGAAGACATACATCAGCCCTGGGTTCCAAATACCAGATGCTGGCAGCACTGGGCTTCACCTGTTAGAAGGTAGCTGTGGTTTCCATGTCATGCTCTGAAACAGAATTGGTATCTCTGCTTTTTCTGAGACCTGCTCACCTTGGAAGTTTCACCTCTGAGGTGTCCTCTAACTATGTCTTTATCAGGCACTTCATGTCTCTGCGTTACTGAAAACCCCCAGTATTCTACTTGTCATTACCCAAATTAATTCTAAAAAAATGTTCTGAATAGCAGTTGCTATACTCACAGATAAAAACCCCAGATTTGGGGAAGGAATTGTTCAGTTTTCATATCAGTAATTCTGCTTTTATTTACCTTGGGTAAAGATTTAATCCAGTGAATGTTTTGCTTTTTGTCTGCTGTGCAGTGGGTGATTTATCAGATTTTTTTTTCTTTTCAGGTCTTATTGAACAACTACCGTTCTGTTGTTCATAATCAAGGTTCAAAGGTAGATGAGTTGGAGACAGAATTCATTAAACTAGATCGTGATGTAAATGCTCTCCAGGAAAAGGTGACTTACCAAATCAATTTAAAAGTATACATCTCCTGACAATGTGTTAGCATGCTGTATCCAGATACTTTTAATCCAATAGTTTTTTTCCTCGCTAGGCTGAAATGAACTACAAAGAAGCTGAGAGATTATTTAACAATTTTGGCCAAACTCATCAGAAAGGAAAGGATTTGGTTTCACAAATACAAGTAGTGGTCAAAAATATACAAGGTAAAACTCATGTTTTCTTTCTAACTCATGTTCTGTTTTGTAGCATCTTTTCAGCTTATTTACATTATTTCAGCATTATTTCAGCATTATTTCAGCTTATTTACAATATTCTTAATTACGCATAAGAGGTTTTCTTAGAAAACAATGTCATAAATCAGAATTTAGTCACAGCTGTAGAATTCACTCTTCCTATTAGAAATCTAATATATAACGTTAGTTTGGAGCCCTACTTTCCCTATGAAGTGAAAAGGGACAGAGATTGTCCACTACAGACACATTTTGAGCAACAAATTTGACTATTCTGACTCAAGTCTAAGTTTGTTCTGGGTTGTTATTATGGGCTCTTTGAAGTTAGAAGCTTAAAATTATTGCTGAGAACCTGGTAATTTGGGACAAATTTCAAGGCCAATGCCATCTTTACTCTCTCTGGTTGTGTGTCATGGGATACTTTTCATCCTAATAGAATTATTGCAAAATGGATCTGCTTCATTAAGGAAAAAATAAGATGTGATGTTGTTGTAGGACATGAAAAAAGGATGAGAGACTCTAAATATTTTAGAAGTCAAAGAGCATAGAAAAAAAGCTTTATTGTCTAATTCTTACTACTTTTATAAGGTGTTCTGATACAGACTTAACATGACTGGTGAATAGGAATGACACCTCTCTAATCCCATTGGTTAAACTAGAGAAACAGCTAAAATGTTTTGAGAACTAGAAAAGCAAAACACCACCTGCAGAAAGATTGTTTTGAGAAAGGATAGTTGTTTGCCAAGATTGTTTTGAGAAGAAGCTTTCTTGAGAACGTTTTCCTTGGGAGAAAGTTAGCAGCTGCTAGCAGGCTAAAATCTCTCAGACCCAGAAATATCAGGCCCACAACGTGCCTATTCCTGAACTCATTAATGAAGCAGATCCATCTCAGAAAAGATGTCGGCCCCGTCACTTGAGCATTTTGAATAGGCTTAAGCACCTCCCGTTTTTAACTTTGACAGTGCTTTTTTTCAGCGCTCCTGGAACAGATAGCTGGTACGGACGCAGCAGGTAACAGCCTGCCCCTGGGAGATGCCTCTGAAGAGCTGGCCGAAGCTCAGCGCATGATGGCGGAGATGCGGAACCGCGACTTCGGCCAGCTTCAAGCTGAGGCAGAGAAGGAGCGAACGGAAGCTCAGCGGTGTAAGTGCTTGTTCTCTTAGCTTCTGACTCTCTAGAAAGAGATATCTTTAATAAATCTGAAGAGTTATTGATTGGGTTGGAGTGGAGGGAGCAGCCTTTTGCAGTGTATCCCTGAGATTTGTAGCTGTTGTTAGTCAACAGGAAAATGGTCATTGTGGAGGGGATTTAAGGGTATTTTGGGTGTGTTATGGAAGAAAATGGGTTGAGCTGGGGAAGAAACCCAGTAGATCCTTCTTTTGAAACTAGATCAACCTCAGTAAAATAAAGATGTAGCAAATCCTAACACAACCTATGCAATGCTTCTGTGTACTGTAAGAGATAGGCAGTGTTATATAGAGTTATTTTAGAGGAATTGCATGTTTAATTTAACGACAGATCTTCAGAAGCTGCTAGAGTAGTCCAAGGGCCAGGTCATACAAGGATGAGGAAATTCAGGAGTTCTAGTTGTCCTAGTTATACTACCTGTCATGTTCTCTGCAAGTGTTTGACTGGGACATTCAGAAACTTGATTCCAGACAGTGGACACATCAAGAAAAGCTGCAGGCTTATCTCCTAACCAGGGGCATAGTGGAGGACTGTGAAAGCCCATATGAGTGACGGGTAATTTCCATCAACCTTGAACATTGATGCCTACCTCTGAGTTGCTCTTCTGTATCCTCTTTTGTCAGCAGTGAAATGGGCATGCTTAAGAGTGTGATTAATTTGACATCTTTTGTGTTCCTGTATTCTTTGAAATTAGATGTGCCCATATCTCTCTATTGATTACAGAGGAGGCTTTGATAACTAGCGCAGTTGTGGATGTCTACATTGTAGATGAAATTGTCGATGAAATTATGTTATTGCCATATAAAAAAGAAAATTAGTATTTTCAGATCAGCTTCATCTTTACTTAATTAAGGGAACATTTATCTGTTCTCTGTGTCTGCAGCAGCAAACTAGTGAGCAGATCTGATCCAGCGAGATGCTGAATAGTATCTTTGCTATAGTAGCACTGAAATTAGCATTGCAGAAGATGCACAGTTCACACAAGTACAGCTTTATAATCCTAAGTGTCAAGCCCTTTTGAACGAAGTTTGTTCTGGTTCCCTTCTTCTCTGGACAAAACTTTTCTTTCTGGTCCTGATACTACAGTACTGGCACGTATTAAGAATGAACTACAAAAGTATCACCAAGAAAATCGTGGGCTTATTAAAGTTGTGAGGGATGCACTGAATGAATATGAATCCAAAATCACTGACCTTCGTGAAGCTCTGAATGATGCAACAGGACAAATCAAGCAGGCTGAAGGCCTAAACAGAGACAACACAGTTCTGTTAGAAGACATTAAGGTAATGCTGGGGCTGAGGAGAAAAAACTAAACCTCGGAAGATAAGTGGTTTTGGTTGCTGGTTTTGACCTCACAAAGCCAAGTTCTTTAAACTTTCTTCAGGATCTCTTTCCATCTTCTGATGTGTGTATGGACAGGTATAAATGTAGTGCACTGCTGCTTATGGCCTCTTTCTGTGACTAGAACAGTGTGACCAAGACATAGCTCTGATGAGAGCAGGGAAGGAGAGTCCCTTCCCAGCACTTCTTTCCCACTGCCACTAGTGTTTTTGTTTCCTTTTCTAGACCAAATACTTCTCATAGTAAGTTCTTTAAAGTATTTAGCTTTAACAGCCATGAAAGATGGGAGCAAAAATGCGTGCAATACAATACTGTTAAGTTATTTGGGATTAATGTTCTACAGAACAGCTTTTGAGGTCTCATCAAGACAAGGAACAGCTGTTATTACTGAGCAATGTTTGAATTTTAGCGCTGGTAAAATAGTACAAGGAATAAGTGTGTGCTGCAGGACACATTCTCTTAATTGGGGTCTTGCTGAAATACATCACTTGGTTTAGCACACTCATGTCCATATTTAAGAAAAAAAATGTTACAGTACCCTTGGTAAATCCTACTGCCAGCTAGATTAGGTTTGGGTTTGTTGTTGGTTTTTTTTAATTTTGCTTTAAGATATGGCTTTTCCTGCCCCTTTTCTTAACTCAAACATGTCCAACTTTTTTCCTCAGAAACGGATTGAAAAGACAAACGTGCAACAGAATGGTGTCTTGAATATTCTGAGCTCGGCCCGATCTTCCCTGACACAAGCTAAGAGTGTACTTGGATTGTTGCAAGAGAGCAAAGAGGTAAAGTTTACCACCTTAAGAGAGAGTTAAAAAGCCCAATATCTTGTTGGAGATGGGGCTTATCTGAGTCCCTCAAGAAAGAAAGGATGTCACTGCCCATCCTGGATGCAAAAGGAGTCTGCCTGCCTGCACAGGTTTCTGTGAGAGAAGCTTGTTGAGGGTTCTGATGTGTCTGAGGAAGGTACTGAGCTGCAGATATTTGGGAGAACATCTGTGAGAAGTACCATGAACAGTTGTGCTATTCTTGTATTTCTTTCTAGTTGATCCTTTTAGCCACTGTTGGAGAGTTACTAGGCTAGAAGGGTCATTGCTCTGACTCAGCTTTTATGTAATGGGTCTGGAAGCATAATGTAATGACTGCCAGTTGTTTCCAGTAACCTGCAGAGTAAGTTGGAAGGGAATGCTTTGCCCTTTGGTCTCCTCAGGTGCAAGGTATGTGTAACACTGAAGTAGACATGGACAAAATGAAACATGTGCAAATACAAATAAAATTATATATTTTTAAAACCATAGGAATATGAAATCCTGGCTGCTCAGCTGGATGGAGCAAGGAAGGACATGAATGAAAAGGTGGCAAATCTCTCATCAGCAAGCAAAGAACCACTGGTGGTGAGGGCCGAGGAACATGCCAAATCTTTGCAAGATTTGGCAAAACAACTGGAAGAGTATGTTGCTATTCTTGTAAATGAGTAATTTTTGCTCAGAACATCTGTGGTTATAATGGTCTGTAATTTCAATGGCTTTCATAACCATTTGCAAAGCTAGAGAGAAATTAAGTTGGTCTCTTTCTGCTTCTTCATGATGTATGGAAGTTTTCTTTTTTTCCAAAAAACAGATCTTCCTGTATTTTTCCTGATTTTTCCCCCCAGAAGTGTGAACTCACATAATACTGTTTTATACTACTGTACTAACACTTCATTAACATCTTCCTAGCAAGAGAAAATCCTCATGTACAGAGTGGGAAGATGTTTAGCTTTTTTTTTTGTAGAGTTATTTCAGGTACTCGTAGTCAGGGATGCTTTTATAGTGTTGAAGAATTGAAGCAAATAATTGGGATAAATGCTGTCTTGGCAGTCTTCAGACATGCCTGCTCAGCACTATGGAGGAAAGACCTCCTCTAGTCTTCTCATCCTTCAAGTAATCTTCTAGAAAGGCAAAAATATTATAAACTTGATAGGAATCAAGTGTTTCCCTCTCCATTATTTGTACTTTGCATTGGAATTATGAGAGGGGTTTCGGAGGCCTTCTGTGATACATCAGAACAAAATGAAAAGAAAAGTGAAATCCTGATCCATTTTTCCCTGAGCAAATTGTTCACATTTTGTCGTTGCACCAACTAGAAAGTCTTAGAAAGTTAATTTCCAAAATACCTAATGAGGCTGGAAAATTCTTGGGTAAAGAAACACGTTTTCATTACTATTTTTTTGTAGTTTTCAGTGTGACTTTTTTCAATTAAGAAGGCACTGTTCTCACAAATACAAGGCAGCTAACACTAGACAGTTGTGCAGTTCACAGGGAGTGGGTAGAAGAGATATTTGTCTGTTGTTTCTGATTTCAGAGCTACTGTGCTGGTTCTTGGGGAAAACACAAAAGGTCTTTCAGTTGCTCATGATCTGACATCTACAGTTCTCTGAATTCCTCTTAACTGAATTGTATTTGGAGGGCTATGATTGAGGTGCCTTATTATTGACCGTATGCTTTGATGAATTCTCTCTGTCTTAATCATTTGAAGGCTGCTTTGGAGTATCCCAGCTGGGCTTTTCCACACGCCTGAACTTACCCTGTCTTCTGAAGAGTCTTTCCATGTTGGTCTATCTCCACATTTGATATTTTTGTAGAATGAAGTTACAGATCTAATGGAAAAACATTTCCTGTATTGGCGTTACTTAGAAAATACTGAGTTCAGAGCTGTTTGGAATCCATCTCACAGCCTTGGCAGAAGGCTGCATTTTTCACCTTGTTTCCCACAGAATAAAGAACAGTGCCAGGAAGGACGAGTTGGTAGGCTGTGCTGTGGAAGCTTCTACTGCCTATGACAGTATTATTGGTGCCATCAAGGCGGCAGAGGAGGCAGCCAACCAAGCTGGGAGAGCAGCTGACTCAGCTTTATCGGTGAGTGTCAGTAAGTACGGAATGATGGTAAACTTGTTACAACTGGAGTTTTATTTTAACTATCGCAGTGGCCCCAAAATCAAACCCCTGTGTGTCTTGGCATGCTTTATTTTTCTGTGGCCTTTCATAGGAGTTGCTGTTCTGCACGTTGATTAGTTAGTCTTGGCTAACCAGGCCAGTTACTGCCTTTCTGATGGGACTGCCCAATGAGTACTGACTGCTGCTTTCGGTGCAAAATAAAGAGATCTTACAAGGCAAGCCTGGTAATCACTGCAGGTGATTTCAGGTATTCTCTTTTACTCTGCACTACTAAAACCCACAAGCTCCTCAGCAGAGACACAACATCCAACAGCTGTATGCTAGTCATTTCTGCCTAACGCCCTAAAATCCATCTGAAGTTTGCTAAAGACCAAGTTTGTATGCTTAAATTAACCTTGGCAGCTGTTGCTAAAGGTAATGTTCATTAAATGGGATCTCTGCCCTTGTATAGTTGGGGGTTCTTTAAATTGGATTGGGCTCTCTCTTTTACTCTTTAAATTTTAATGTAATTATCAAATGATCTTACAGTACCATGCTTCTATTATCAGACTGTGAAGAGAGAAGACCTATCAGGAAAAGCTGCAAGGTTAAAAACTGAGAGCAGTACGCTCATGGATCAAGCACAGGAGACTAAAAGGACATTGCAAGGTACTAAGAAAGAAAGTGGTACTAGAAATTTTGACAGAGCATGAGAAGCTTTCCTTGAACCATAAATGTTCACATCTCAGCAAAGCCCTTCAGCACATTTTCAACCAAAAAAAGGTGCTGGTGCCATTACAGTGGGACTTACTGTGATGGTTATTTCCCATGGCAAAAAGGCAAGAAAGCAGATTTCCTGTTTCTGCCATGCTATACGCCTTGGCAGTCTTCGTGTCCAGCAAATCCTTTGCCTTGTTTTGCAGTCGACTCAATGCTCACTGGCAGCATGAGCTGTGTAAGAGTGTAGACAAGTGCTGCAACACCATCTGTCTAGCAGAAAATTGATATTTTTCTTTAAAATTCTCATGGGACTTCCACTGTTTTGCAGCTCTTGGTCCAAACCTCGAAGACCTAAAGCAAAGACTTGATGTCGCTGATGGAAAGACGAATGCCCTGAAAATTGATCTTGTCGCTGCTCAAAACAATCTCAATGGGATAGACAGAGGTTTGTTACTTAGCCATCACTTCTGACCCTTCCATCTGTTACTATAAAAATCTGCATGTTCATTTCTGTGTGTTTCAGGTGACGTTGACAGCATCATCACCAGTGCAAGGAACATGGCAGAAAATGCCAACTCTGTCACCAATAGTGTGTTGGATGAACTGGTCCCAATTGAAGCAGAAGTGGAAAGAATTAAGAGTAACTATGGAAGCACACAGAGTGCCAGCTTCAATAAAGCACTGATGGAGGCAAACAATTCAGGTATTGCAGGTGCTCTGTGGGACCTGCCAAATCATTGTAGGGTGAACATGGCCAGTTTTGCAGCAGAAGCTTTAATCATTCAAAAGTTAAGCTAGTATTCTGAACTTTTTTTATGGCCAGTGGAAAGGGACAGGCACAGCAGCAAGGGACTCAGGCCATTCTGTGGTATATGTTAAAAGTTAGCGCCATGACTGGTCTCTAAAGATTTGGAGACCAGTGACTAATGGGGACCTCAGGGCCTGATCCTGTTCAACATCTTTATTAATGATCTGGATGATGAGGCAGAGTGTGCCTCAGCACGTTTGCTCATGACACTAAACTGGAAGGAGTGGCTGATACACCAGAGGGTTGTGCTGCTGTCCAGACAAACCTCAACAGGCTGTGGAAATAAACTGCCAGGAACCTCATGGAGTCCAACAAGGAGGAGTCCTGCATCTGCATCTGAGGAGAAATAAACCAATGTACCAGTACAGGCTGAGCAGGTGGCCAGGCTGGAAAAAAACCTTTGTAGAAAAGGACCTGGAGGTCTTGGTGGGCGCAAAGTTGAAGATGACCCAGCAATGTGCCCTTGGGTTAAAAGGTTGAAACACATGAGATTCCCTCTGAATATGAAAAAAGAGTTCTTTTACTGTGAGGGTGACTGAGTACTGGCACAGGTTGCCTGGTGAGATTGTGTAGTCTCCACCCTCAGGAATATTCAGAAGCCTGCCTAGACAGAATTCTGGGCAACTGGACCTAGGTGCCCCTGCTTGAACAGGGGTTGGACATTGGGACCTCCAGAGGTTCCTTCCAACCTCAGCTGCTCTGTGATTATGTGATTTTCTACTGCATTGACTAGAGAAGGGCCCTAGACAATTACCTCAGGCTATGTCTGTTAGCTGAAATTAAGTGAAAAGGATTGCACAGAACCTGTGCTGAATACAAAATAAGGGGCAGTCACATTCCCAAACAATTACATTTTACATCTTTTCAGCAGCTTTGTCTGATAAAGTCAAGTAAGAGGAAAACATTTTAAATAATTTAAGAGTAAATACAAGAGCTAGTCCTGCATGGTATTGCAAGGTTGTAAGTCATCCCTGCAGTTACAAAACTGGTTTATAAGTCATATTTAGAAAAACAAAAAGTCTGGATTTAATTTTATTTGCCTTCTGCATCATAGGGTTGAAGTCTGCAAATACTTTCAGGGTGGGTTTTTTGTTTTAATTTTGGCTTTTTGCAGTCACAGGAGATGAGTAATTGTTTCCTGTTATAACGAAAGTTGAAATGCTCCTCATATATTCTTTTCTCTGAAATAAACCTAGCCAGATTCTGTAAGACTCACTGCTAAACTGTGCTGATTAGCAACCTTGACACAAGAATATAATTGACGCCGTACTCAGCCAGGCCAGCAGTCTGCCTACCCCATTATTCACTCTGAAAGTGGCAATAGGAGATGGTACAAGCCTGAGTCCTATCTGCTGTCCTTTATCCTCATTCTGCCCTAGCATCCACAGCCACTGGGTAATAATGTCATAGACCACATCACTGTTCTATTTAATACTTTTTTCTGGACCTTTACCTAAAACATTTTTGGAAGTGCTGATTCTGACTGCTTCTGCAAACACCTGTGGCCACAAATTTCAGAAGTACAACAACCTCTGTATGAACTGCTACTTTTAGTGAGAGCTGCCTAATATTGTAGGACCAGTCAAACTGTTTTGTCATTACCCTGTCCACTGCTTTTCTGGTAATTGTGTAGTGAGACCACATTTTTGCATCATTTTCCTCCTTTTAATATCAATGATTTGCTTTCTTTCATTGCAGTAAAAAATTTGACAAACCAGCTTCCAGATCTGTTCAGCAAGATCAAGAGTATCAACCAACAGCTGATGCCAATAAGCAACATCTCTGAGAACATAAATCGCATAAGAGAGCTGATTCAGCAGGCAAGAGATGCTGCAAATAAGGTCTGTCCTGAGCATTGCAATCATGCTTGACCTCAGTGGTTTGGACACACAACAGTACTTTTGTTCCTCTTTCTCTTTCTAAATCATTTTATTTAAATGTGTGTGAAAGACCAGACATAAATTTAATTCAACAGCATTACCCAGGAATTGAAGTAACTGTGGTGATGGAAAGCATAATAATTCATACATAAAAATGACAGGATGCAGTAGCATCCTGCTGCGTCTTTCTCCCATTAGTTTTTTTCCCAGGGCATCTCTGTAATACTTGTTTGTACAGCAGCCTCTTGCCTTCCAAGGTACATTGTGGTGGCTTTGGCAGCAGGGACAGAGGTGGCTCAGATGCTTAAAGACAGGGCTCTCCACCCATGCATGGTCAATTGAAAGCTGACACTGCCAAAGAAGTTGTGCAGCCCTGTGCTCTCGTTCCTCCAGCTGCTCCAAGATGTTAGAAATTGGCTACTGGCACCTTATTAGACTGCCCTTTCTCATTTAAGCAACTGCTCTAGTTGCTGAACAATAGTGTGGTCTCAGGTACTAAGAAGCATCCCTGAGATCATCACAAATAGCCTGGAGTTACAGTGAGAAAGAGGAATCAGTGATCATGGTGTATTTAGCTGTAATAGAATGTGTCTTTATAATATCAGAGGTGCATTGTAATTCCCAACAGACAGTCTAAGTCCAGCTAAGTGAAGCACCAGGATGTGTTTGTAGACATCCAATAATTCACAGACTTGCTCTTCAGAGCTGCAGGGCATATCCTTCCCTGTCCATGTATTGAAGGTAACAGCTACTTGACAGAGGCACAGTAAGGGTTGATTAATTGATGTCTGGCACAAAAAAGTGCTGTGTTAAGTATTGATAATGCAGACTACTGCATTATCCAGTCTGATTCCTAATTATTTTGTTTGGTAGGATCAGAGTCCAAATCTCTGGCAATTAATGGCTGAAACATGACTAGGATGTGTAATGGGTTACTTTGCAATGGAACATAACAGTGAAACAGGAGTAGTTAATTGTAACATACTGAACTTTGGTTTTCTTAACAGGTTGCTATTCCTATGAGGTTCAATGGCAGCTCTGGTGTGGAGGTTCGACCTCCGAGCAACCTTGAAGATCTAAAGGGCTACACTTCACTTTCCTTATTTATCCAGAGACCTCAGCAAAAACCAGACACCCGCCAGAGGGCAAATAGGTTTGTCCTGTACCTGGGTAATAAAGATGTAGGTATATTTTGACATTTAATCTGATTTTTAGACCAGACATCATGTTTTGAGAAAAGGATGGGAAGTGATCTGTTCTGACTGAAGTTTGTAGCTACTGTTGGCCTATTTCTTTAAAATTGCCTTTAAGTGGTGGTAGAAGTGTTTTGTTCATTCCTTCCCTAGCAAAGTAACTAACAGTGGCTGAGCCTTGTCCTTTGATGTTTTGCTCTTTTGCTCCTTTAAAAGTTACTTCTCCATCACGGATATCATCACACATTCTTATCAGACCTGTCAGTTTCTGCAGCAGTCAGCACAAACACAGCCCAACTCCCGCCTCAGAGCTTTGACTCTTTTCACAATATAAGTTGCTCTGAATTTCTCTGTTGGTTAAAAAAAGTGATCATTTCAGTTTTAAAATTCAGCCCCTCAGCTCCTAATTTTTTTGTCTTCTGAATATGCATAATAATGCAAACCTGCTTGTCTCTTCAGCTTTGCTCAATCACCATCAAACATTTTAAAAATTTCCTGTATTGGGTTTCTAGTCTTGTCATTTGACAGCATCTGTATCTGTAGTGAGGCTTGTGCCTACACAGAATGCTGTTTAGAGGTATTTGTTCTACACTGAATTTAATCTTTTTATCCTCTGAATAACTAGCCAGGACATCTGTTGAAATCATTTTAATGCTTACTTCTGAAATAAAGTATCTTGAAGAAATAAAATATGACTTTGGGGGAAAATGACTGCTCCCAGTCACCTCAGTAGGAACCCTTGTCCTTCACTGAGTGTTGTTCTGAACATCTTTTTCAAGATGTTGAGTCTAGTTCTTAGTAAAGGTGTCAAGTTTTCATAGCTTTAGCTGGGAGATATTACAAGAGAGAAAAATATTATAGATAATGTTGTTACAAAAACAAAAAGCTACACATGAGTTTTCAGTTAATTTATAACTATATTCATTGAATCAATGCAACATAGAGGATTACAATTTTTTCTTCCCAGAACTGATAAACTTAATTCTCATCACTAGGTGGGTGGATTTCTTATGACTCATGCACAGCTTGATGATGTCTCTGAGGAAGTGCTGCTGTATTTTACCTTCATTACAATTAATCATTTATTAATTATTATTTGCTTTGCTATTTTTAGGCTTCCAAGGACTACATTGGTATGGCTCTGAAAGATGGTTACCTTACTTGTGTCTATAACCTGGGAGGTGGTGATGGAGAAGTGAGAGTGCAGTCATTGGTGACTCAAAGCAAAACTGAGGAAGCTGTTATGGATCAAGTTACATTTGAAAGGTATAAGACCCACAGTGTACAACAATCTTCTTGAAAACCTGCTAATAACATCTTTTATTAGTGTGATGTGATATTCTGCCTGTCTGTTTTGGTTTTAGGATTTACCAGTATGCAAAGCTGAAGTACATCAAAGCAGCAACATCAAGTTCTCCAGATTATGAAAGCCCTAGGAGTGCAAGCAGTGGAGACAGTGACATGCTCCTCAATCTTGATCCCAGCAGTGTTGTCTTTTATGTTGGAGGATATCCACCAGATTTTAGGGTACGGAGTTTCTTAGTGTTTTAAAGAGATTTTGTGTTAATCGTCCCATTGTTCTTACAAGGAAAGATGGGAACTAGCAGTCTTTCAAAAGCGTGTGTAAAAGTTTATCTATGCCAGTAGGAATAGATCAGATGAAAGGAGATGCTACTTCCTACAGAATCTGCCTGGTTTATTGCATGCTAGAGCTCAAAGAAGGGAGCATGATGATATTTCACTTGCCAAGGAAAGCATGAAATGTGTCCAGCCCTGCTAAATACTGTTCCCAATCCATGTGACTCTAAATTGTGCTGCAGTACACCTGCCTGACAGGTATCAGACAGTTTGGATATTATATACAAGCATGCAGTATCTTTTCTTACATATTTAGAATGTCATATTCTGTGTCAACAATATTTGCAGCAACTCTTAGCAGTTAGACAGCAATGTGAAATTTAGTTAGCTAATGTTGATGAAAGGGTTTTAATGACACTGTTTTGCAGCCTCCACGTAATCTCAACTATCCTCGTTATGAAGGCTGCATTGAATTAAACAGCCTAAATGAGCATATTATCAGCCTTTACAACTTCAAGAGGACTTTTAATCTCAATACCACTGACGTGCAACCCTGCAGAAGGTATGATATGAACACAGGAGTGTTTCACAGTTCTGTGATTTTATCGTTATGAGTTCTTGTCTTTTCACATCCAGAAGAATAACCACTGTAGCTAAACTGGCGATTTTTTTCCAACTCTTGGTCACTATTACATTTCCTAGAGAAAATGCTAAGTAATTACATGATTCACATCTATGGCAATCTCAATCTGTTTAAATTTAAATGTTATAGAATTCAGACACAATGGTAGACTAATGTGTTCATCTACTTTATAAAGTAAATATTACATTAAGTTCAAAAAAGCCAGTCATTAATGATTTCCTCTCTAAAGATGATTTATGAATCTGATAGAAGCCAGTGGAAGGTTTTCTCTCTACTTGGGTTAGATCAGAATTTGGCGCTATACCAAATGCTTTAACTTAAGCTTTTTTAAAATTATAATGGCAGTAAGTCCACGTGGTAGAAGTTTTTGCTGTTATATATTCACACCTGTGACACTGAATTATTACAGGTATAAAGAGGAGACTGACCAAAGCTATTTCGAGGGCACTGGTTACGCCAGTGTCACGGCAAGAGAAAGAAGTGCCGAACGAGTACGGTACGAGCAGACAATTGAGACGACTGCAGATGAAGGCATTGTGTTTTTTGCAGCAAATGGGGTAATGTGTGGCTTCTGTCTGTTTTGTAGTGGAAGAGCATCTTAAAAATCTTGCTTATTAAAGAACGCGTTAGATATAGTAATAACTGTAAGGAAGTGTCCTAGAAGTGTTCTTTTCATCTGTGTGGAAAATTAGTAGATTCTGCTGTATGTTTAATGTCATGTGGTTTAGTCTTAGGTAGTTGTGCAGGAAACAGAGAGTTGGACTTAGGGGTCCCTTCCAGCTTGAGATATTCAATGGTTGAATACTCATTTTGTCAAGGCTGAGTAAAAAAATCATTCCAAGCTCCTCCATTAGGCCATGCAGAGAATTCAGAACTGGGGGCGGGAAAGGAGGAATGTAATTGGAATCAAACCAACGCTGAAATATTGAAATGTTCCAAAATTGGAAGTGCACTCTTCTCAAATCTAGGTATGTGTGGAAACAGAGTAAGAAAGAATATAGGAAGTGACATGATGACTTATACCTGTAAAGATGCTCAAAACCACAGTGCTGCTACTTATCTAGTAATCTTGTAGGCATCTTTGCAATCACATATTCTGCATAATTTTTCAATGCTGTAAAAAGTCAGTAGACATTTGAAATGACACAAAGTCCTTTAGAGATTTGGAGAATACCTGGAGCTGATACCAGATCTGTTTATAATAGTTTAAAGTAATTATGATTGATAAGTATAAGTTTTAGGCCTTGTGTTATTCTTTCCCTGAAAAGCTTTCTTGAAGCAACTAGATAGCTTCATTAAAATTATTCATATGATAGTGAAATATACATCTGAAATTGTGGCAGTTTAATTGAGTTGGTGTTTTGTTTTTGTTTTTGTTTTTTTCTATTGCAGGATCAGTTCATCAGTGTGCTTATTAAAAATGGTCATACTGTTTTTAGATACAAACTTGACTCTGAAACTCCAAAAGAAGTAGAAGCCAAAAAAACTGTAAATGATGGAACATATCAACAAGTATGTAATTTTAAAGAATCAAGGGATCATTGTCTGTAAAAATACACATTAACTGAAACTGTCCTGTTGTAAAGTTTAGTTGTGGAGTTTTCCTTTTGTGTGAGGAAATCAAGTCACTGGGGACTAGTTTGGAGATGTGAAAATTAATCTTGTCTGCTTTAATGTGAATAGCTCAGTTTTAACAGTGAAACCACCAAAGGAAAAATTTTGTCAGAGCAATGCTTTACATAAAGATAGCTGTG